>BJCM01063621.1:0-43952 GCA_018326385.1 Flaveria bidentis
TATATATGCATGTGTGCCTAAACAAATTAAAAAGATTAAAAATATATGAAAATTATTACTTTGATGGTTTTTCATGTTATTTTGATGGTTTTTTAGTGTAAAATATACATAAATGAGTGGGTATTAAAAGTATAAAATTTTAAAAATATAACTTATTAATATTAGTTCAATATAAGGATTTAAACCACCCTAGATTTACGTCACACCTCTAGATTACAAGATCATAAGCCAAATACAAAATTATTAATTAGTTCTTTTTAAAACAATTAGATTTTAATAATATTTAAATAATGCTTATCAAATGTTATGCATTTTTTCACCTGAAAGCTTTACTCCATAAACTTTCTTGCATAATGTTAGATTTCAGTTCTGTTTTCTGTTAAATATCTAGTTTTATTTTAGCCCCTAGATATATTTTACTCGCATTTTTGCAGTTAACTCAACAATTATATTATACGATTTTACATAATTGTTTTTGCTTTGTTAGTTTACACTTATGTTATATAAAAGATTGTTATTTCATAAGATTACTACAAATTAACTAACTGAATTTTTAAAAAAAAATTGTTATTTCAAAAAATTATTACATATATATAAATTTGATAAAACAGTTAAGATAGACCCAAATTCAGTCTTTGTGTTATATTTTCTAGAATGAGTTTTAATCTAGTTTATAATCTATTATTTGCAGATTTAATGCATTGGTTGCTACTATAAGACCATGAGTAATGGTTTATGCTCATTAAAAGATATTTTAATGATAACGTTTGAAAAACTTTCTTTAAACATAACGTAACGTACAAGCGTAATGATAATGTGTGTATTATATAATGTTATGTATTGGTTTAACGCTTCATTACACATATTCTAAAGAAAACACACCAATCCACTATAAGTGTCACTTTGGGATGATTCTATGTGTTGTATAACAAAAAGTATACCAGGACATATCTCATGGGAACATGGATAGAAGGTGGGAGAGTTGGAGGAGCCATGCATCACACAAAATTATAATATTGTTTTTTCGAAAAACTCCTCCCCACCTTTTTATGTACGCTGACGAAAACGCCAAAAGAATTTTTAAGTGTGCAGACTGTTTGTTTTTTGAAAGACGTTTCATTAAAAAACATCTTTCTCACGTCCGGAGAAGATATGGTGTTACCAACTCAGACTTTTGTTATCATTTGTGTTTAACCCTTCGACCCACCGCTCCTCTCCTCTCTTCACTTCAGCCCGTCTCCGGCCGCCCACGCCGCCGCCCTCCGACCGACCGCCCCGCCCCCTACAGGGCCCCATTAGTTTCCCGATCCACGAACTGCCCAAACACCTATCTTCATGTTGTTCGTATTATGTTCTGGGTCGAATTGCTTTTGATGAACATCAACATTCGGGGTTATAGATTAACCACAATCTTATCTTGATGATTTGTTTGGTCGTTTTTTGCTATGGGTGTAATTGGGTTCAATGCCCACCAACTGTTTGATGAAAATCCACAATCACTTGTTTTCCAATGAGTTTGGGGATTATTAATGAACCACTTGATGATTTAGTTGGTTTGTTTTATGATATGGGTGTAATTGGGATAAATGCCCACCACGTGTTCGACGAAAATCCACACTCACTTGCTTCAAATAACTATTGTTTTCTTTTACTGTGCTCCATCATTATCTATGGGATGTTTATCTTTTTAATGAAGAATCCATGTGGTTCTACTGTTTTATGGGTGGAGATGCGAATGTTGCACCGACTGAAAGAACCTGTTTTGTGAGTACGCTTTACATATATATAATTTAGTTACGAGATAAAATTGCTGAATAGTAAATGTAGAAAGTCGAATAAACGATTTAAAAATGTATTTGTATGGTTTTATAAATATTATTGTAGTGTTGTATGACTTTTATTTATGTTTTAATGTATTTTTGTGACTTTTATTTATATATTAATGTTAAAATTATTATTAAAGTTTAAAAAATAAGTTTAGTTTAACTATAGAATATTTTAACATTCGCAGATGTTAAAAAAACAAACAGTATTTTTCTTACAGACTGTAGATATTTAGTCCACTTCTTTTACTGCAGATGTCTGCAAATGTGATTCGAAAACTGTAGACGTTTTCCTACAGAAAAACAAATATCGTCTTAGTATTGTTTTCTTTAGTTACATGGAGTTATTAGTTTTGTAAGGCTAAAAGTAGTGGGTCAAGTTAGTAGATCAGGTTATTTAATTTAATGTAACCAATGATCTCTTAGATTAGTGGTTAAGGAGGAAGTGTGAGGCTTTTGTTTTTTTTAAAGGTTAAAGTTTAAATCTTGACATGAGTGAATTTTATTAATTTTGTGATACTAACAACTAACTAACCGTTTAAAATTTTTTTAATTTAATATTATATTCTTGTAGTAGTGGGTCGGAAGTTGTTTCATGCAAGGCTATAAATATAGCCCTCGTTTATGTTTTTCAGGAGGAAATGAATATTAATTAAGTCTCGATCTTCCTTTCTTCCCTTAATCTCTCAAGTCCAAATTGGTACATATTACTACTATATTAGACTCCTCTAAATATAAGTAGTGATCTTTGCAAGTATTTTAATTTAATCAAATTATGTATATATAATTACCACCGAATCCTAGTCCCAGTTAAGCCCAAAATTGCCGTTCCTCAGTTTCAGGGCCGGCTTAATTGTTTCGGGGGCATAACGCGAACTCAAGAAATGGGATCATTTAAAAATTTCTTGTCAACGACTCTACAAAATTTTACGTGTTCCGATTGTAACATTTATGTATTTTGAACCATTAATTAACCCTTCTAATATGCAATAATCTCTTTTCATTTAAACATCCAAACACTTCCTAATAAGCTAGTCAAACCATAAATTTCAAAAACCTAATCATGCAATGAGTATTGTTTTAACAAATACATCAATTTATTTAATATCCCATCTTATCATTCATCTCCTTCACCGCATTATACATAGTTGGTCTAGCCTCAACACTCCAATTTCAATTTCATCTTCTATATGATTGCAGAAAAGTGCCCACCTTGAGGGTTGGTATGAGCACATCTTTAATGCTTGTTCTCCCTCAATTTTAATTATGAACCCATTATGTCTACTTGAATTTGAGGTCTCCTTTAATGTGGGGGCTTGAAGTAGGGTGCTTCACTTGAATATACCATGGGTCGATCTTGTTCAGTGTTTTAACGTATGAACATATGTTGTAAAAACAAACCCATCCAATGGTTCTTAATCTAAAAAGCAAACGAGGTGGTGTATGTTAGGGCTTGAGAAGGTATTGGTGAAGCTCTGACAAGACTATTTATGTCTATCTATTGTTGGTAGTCGTTTCTCGTTTTGAACTCATGACATTAATGTCATAAAGCAACAACCTTAGTAGTTGTTTCAAACTCGACCTCCTCCACAAAGTGTAGGTTAAGGCCCGGAATGCTTCGCAATCTAATGTGTAGCTATGTAGGATGTGTTTCCCACTTGAATCCCATGAAGATTACATAGATGTAACCTACAAGTTGCTCCAAAACAGTTAATATGAACCATTATAGTCAATTTCAGTTGTATCTATGACTTCTTTGTTATATTAAACACCATGGCCAATTTCCTCATGCATCCACTCCCTTCTCTCTTTGAGCTCACATTTAAGAACATTTGGTCGCTCACAAACTATACACATAATTAATCAACACGATCAATGTGGTTATTTGTTTTTGTTATTTATATATGTAATAAGATTAGGAACGATTTAATTTACCGTGAATACATGTATAAACTGATAAATTCACAATGTGTGAAACCATTAGGTAACTATAGTATGTTTTCTAACATACACATTTCGTTATCATAGAATATTTTATATTAAAACTGTAACATATTCATTAATGAATCAATTATCGGTTTACATATAACTTTTGGCTTGAGCCTCTATGGAATTGGCCTAGCTGAAAGGGTTGTTTAATGACTCGTTTGTAGATTAGTCAAGTTCAAGCCTAGATGTTCTGCTTGGTAGAAGGTTTCTAGCCGCGCCAAGATAATTCTTTTAAGATTCCTCTCAAGCTTGAGGTGACCTTAGTTTGGTTCGGCTCGTAAACAACCCTAAAATTCTAATGATTCCTATTTGTATGCCGGTTTCAGCAGTATGTAAAATGAGTTTATAAAACCAATCACAACATGCAACATACCATTTTCCAGTGCCAACAGTTACTGACTTGAGGGCATCAGTAATTAAAATTATGGACCAGATGAGCATGGGTGGTATGCTACCAGGAAAAAGATAAAGCAGATGAGCATGAGTTGTATAAATAAAACTTTTAAGACTGAAAATGCTAACTAAAGTGCCCAAAGTAGTCCCTCTTTTGTTCTTTTATGCAGAGAGCCTCACCACCACTCACTCTAATCATCTTTACAGATGTTATTCCAACAGTTAATGCACCAAATCATCACTACCATTATGCTCATGACACTTAATTTTACCACCCAAATGAACCAAACTTGAAAACACTAACAAGCCTTCAACAGTTGTATTCACTTTATAAAGGTCTCCAAATAACAAAACAATATATTGTCATAATAAATAAAACCAAACTTAAGTTACAAAAAGAATGCAATTGCTCTAAAGATTCCTATGTCATAATATCTCATGTTGTTTGATATCTACATTGAGCCTAGATCAAATCAACTGATTTCACCATCTCCGTGGCCCGTTATGTGCATCAAATGCAACAGCCCTACGCCTAGACGACACTGATGTACTTCCATCACTGGCTCGATCATCAGAACTCGAGCTTGAACTCAAAGCCAAACCCCTTCTTCCATTTCTTAGAAATCCACCTCTAAAACAAGATAACAAACTTCCCAACGTGCGACTCAATCCATTACGTTCTCTAGCAACATTCCCTCTTGAAGCCCATGATATCCTCCTTGGAACTCCATTGTTGTTAAATCCACCATCCATTTCTGTATAAACCACCGGTAATTCTCTCTCCCTGCCTCTTCTTCCACCAGTAAATCTGCCAACTGCAAAACCGCCGCCTGGAAGCCGCCATACTGTTAACCCCACAGCTTCTTCTTCAGTGCTAGATTGGTTATTTGCAGCATTATGACCTCTGTTTGGACTTGATGAATCCGCGGTTTCTGATGGTAATTCATGGCGGCAAACAGGGCACGAATTGCGTATAGCAAGCCAAGGGAGAATGCAATCTGAATGGTATAAATGTTGGCAATACATCTCTTTAGCTTCTGAACCTAAATCAAAGGGCTCTTGACACACAGCACAGTAAGATTCTATCAAAACATGATGTTCTTGAATCACAACTGTGGGCAATGCCTCAATTGCTGCTTTTGATGCAGGTGGATTGTTGTCAATTCTCCCTAACCCATTAGCTTCAATTTGAGCCAATTGATCCAACAACCGATCAAAACCCGACCCAAGTAAGAACTCCGACATACTCACCGGTAACGGTCGTAGACCCGACCCGGATCCATCGTCGTAATACAGCTCATACCCGGTACCTCCGGTGGATTCTTCAGGTGTGGTTGTGGTTGTGGGTCCTCGGAGAACGATGACGGGGTTAAACGGCGACCGTTCACCACTATGTCTTCTAGCTCGCCGGAGCACCGGTGGGCTCGGGAACCTACTCCGGTGAAAGTCCGAAATCAAGGACCCGTTTAATCTGTTGGGGCTATTGATCTCCTCTATGAACCCTCCGGTGCAATCGGGACAAGATAAAGATGAATCTTGCAGATGGGTTCGAACCCTAACGAATCGGTTGCACCTGTAGCACCAGTAAGATGACGATGACGATGATGATGAAAACCCAACCGTTGACATCTGTGATTTCTATGAACTGATCTATCGAAAAATTCAAACCCAATTACGATATCCAACTTCACTTTGACTGCAAGAAAACGTCAAAGATCAAATCTTTTATCTTCGAAATAATGAATCTTGGTACGAAATGAACCCTAAAATGGTGTGAATAAGAACAAAATCCCCAAATGGTATAAACTGCGAATAAGAATCTTGAATGAAGATAATTGATGGAATAAAGCATGAATATAAAAAAGGGTTGATTAAGGAGTGAAATGGGGTGGAAAAGGGGAATCTGTGAGGCGATGAGATGGTTGTGATGAAGAAAGAGAGTGGGTGTGAGGAAGAGTAGGAGAAGAAGAAGGGAAAGTGAACGTGTGAGAGAGATTGGTGTGGCATTAACGCTAGCGATTACCACACACATAGGATTGCTTTTAGCCTTTTAGCCTTTTAGGGGAAGGACTCAAACTTATGATATCAAACCATTTTTTTATATGAGTTGATTTTTTTTAACGTGAGGGAGTTCTGTCCGTTATTAAGGTGAAAGCTTACGAGAAAACTTTATGTTTTTTATATGAGTTAAATTTTTGTCACATAATCCCATGTCTAAGGACTCAAACTTGTTCTTTCTTTGTATATATCTCGCATCTTCACCAATCAATACATACAACCTGACGTTTATGTATCTATGTTGTATTCTGTGTGTAGGTATAGTGTCCTAGTTGCTAACATTGTCCATTTAGAGCTCTATCCTGAGGACAGTTTGACATAATCTTTTAAATTATTTTTTTACTAGACATGATGTGTTATATACTTATATATACACTTTTCTTGTTGTACCTCTTCATCTTGTCAAATCAGAATTCGATTTTTGTTCAGTTAACAGTTTCACAAATCTTGTTATTCGGATAACTTATCGAATTGATTTGATTTAATAACCCAACCAAAAATGCGACTTTAATCAGTTTAAACAGTGTAATCGCTTGAATTTAGTTCAATTAGAGAAAAAAATCAATTTGGGTTGGTTCATTTTTCGATAAGCCCTAAACTTTTCCAAAGTTGAATAAATCGATGTTAAATCATGCCCACCCCTAGCCCTAGGCCCTAACGTCTATGTTTAAAAACTAAGTGGGCTGATCAAATGAAGTGGGCTAAGTTAATGGCTTTAGAGCTTCGATGGGCTAAAATGAATCAAGAATAAAATATTGGGTCATTTAATTGGGCTACTGGATGTGTGGAAACTGCAAACAGCAAAGAAAACCGAACAAAAGAATAGTAAGAGGAACAATCGGCAGCAATTTTGAGGGGGTTCTTGCACAACTGTTCGGGGAGTTTTTCTGTGTACTTTGTGATGACAGCATGATATTTGTTTGATTTCATGATTAGTTAATTTACCCGTAATCACAACTACATGTAGGGTTTGTGTTGCCATTGATTTCCAATGTATGTGTTCGTTATCTGAAGTAATTGATAAATTGAGTAGATTTACGTGTTTAATGTATGTGTTTTAGAACTTCATTGAAAATCATGTCTGATATTTATTTAACTTAATTCCATTAGAGATCAAGGGGTTGCTGAATGCAGAGTCTAGGTTATTGATAATTAATCGAATTTATTCGGTTTAAAATCGTTAAGGGATAAGTTGTAAGAATGTAGGGCCGTTAATTATTCATCACTCATGTATCTTAAACTACTTGACAATTTAGTTGGGTCGAATCGAGACATGAGTGGAAAATATGTATTTTTAATGGTTATTTAAAATAAATAAAATTAATTAAACTGCAAAATGACAGTTTTTCTTGGTTTTTTCCCCTCCAAAACCGAATGGGATTATCAGTGTTGGTCATATACTTCTTCTCGTATTCTTCTTTTGGTTCACAAAAATTCATGCAACACAACATATGAATTCTTAATCTCGTCTGAGTTGTATTCGATTAATTTATTCGGATGAACCACCGAATAATTTCGATCTGAAAGTGATTTTCACGACTCTCGGATTATCCAAGCTTGATTTCAAGTGTTCTACATGGTTTTGAAATTTTTATTTGAGTTTTGACTAATATGAAAGAAAGAAAAACTAGTTACATACACCGATCTACAGACCAAAACTAGAAACAACGAAAGACAGAAACAAGCCTAAAACGTCGCGAGGACTATTCATCTTATTATCTTGCTATTGATCGAGGATGGTGTAATCAAACCCGCTTCAACATCAATATACTCTTCCCCAATTCCCGCTGACCAATTACTTACATTGTCTATAAAAGATGAAGATGGATAAGAGTGCACATAATCCTCAAACTCCCACCCGTGGCTACCCTTCTCGCCACTCTCACATGGCGGTGCTAAACTTTCCGGCAAAGGAATCTCCCGTTCCAAGTACCTAACCACCTGCCTCATAGCAGGGCGTGCTGATGGTGCATTACTAGAGCACATTAACCCGAGCTTAATGACCATCAAAACTTCCACCTCATCATACTCACCTTTTAACTTTAAATCAACCACCTCAAGAACCACCTCTTTGGTCCACTTATCCCATACCCAATCAACCAAAATGAGCTCCTCGGGCAACGCCTTCGGCTCAGTGGGTCTCCTACCACAAACCACCTCTAACAACAAAGCCCCAAAAGCAAACACGTCGGAGCTCGTGGTGGGCTTACCTGTTCGAGTCAGTTCAGGAGCCAAATAGCCTAATGTACCCACCACTTTAGTTGTGCTTGGGTTTGAACCATGCTCACACAACTTAGCCAAACCAAAATCGCCTAAACGCCCGTTTAGTTCTGAATCTAACAACACATTTCCAGCTTTGATGTCTCTATGAAGCACTGCTTGCTCCCATTCTTCATGTAAATACAACAATCCGCGAGCTACATCCTTTATGATCTTGAACCGTTGTTCCCAAGTTAAACTAACTTCAGGATTATCGTAAATGTACTTATCTAAACTACCATTAGCCATGAAATCATACACAAGCAACAAAACTTCTTTCTTTCTACACCAACCTAACAACTGAACCAAATTTCGATGGCGCAGGCGACCAATCGTTGAGATTTCAGACACAAACGCCCTCATCCCTTGTTCTGATTCGTTTGAAATTCGCTTTACTGCAACTAGAGTTCTAGAATTGGGTAAAACCCCTTTGTAAACACTCCCAAATCCACCAAACCCGAGTAATTCTTCACTTCTAAACCCCTTTGTAGCCTTCTTCAACTCTTTGTATGAATACCTATGTGGGCCTACATCAAGCTCCCAATCTTCAACCTCATCCACATCCTTCAATCTCTTGATCACAAAAACAACAGCAAAAACAACTATGATAGCAAGAGCTAAACTTACAGCTACAGAAACACCAATTACGAAAGATTTGTGATTCATTTTAGCACCTGGTGTTGAAGCTAATTTATGAAGATCAAAAGATTGAGCTTTTCCACTCATGTTAAAGCTCCAACCAAAGACATAATGAGAACTTGAAAGCACACCTGTTGAAGCTGAAAACCCCACGTACATAACATCTTCAAAAACCGATGAAAGATCCACCGGAACCGACAAGATCGGCGTATTGGGCTTCACTGAAGACGATGAAAGAGTGACGTTCAATTGGGGCTTTAGAGCATCATAATCCACCCAAGCTTGAATCTTTTTCCCACTTTTCAGATTAAGATCATGTTTTCTTGGTTGATCACCATCGTCAAAGAATCCAGCTTTCGTGGAATTCTTGGATAACATGGAGTTAAGGTTAATACCAACATGGTTGTCATCAATGTCACCGAATTCTAAATCTTGAACCGTATCGAACTCAACGGCGAATAGGTGGTTGGATGTGTTGCCATTGTTGGTGATGTTAAGGATTCCGAGATACTGATTGGGTTGAGCTCCGGTGAGCTCTTTCGTCGGAGATATGGTGAAAGCCATCCCATGACCACCTAACTTTTTATACTTGGGTACGATGGCGAAAACGAATGAGGTGGAGAATGAGATAGGTGTTTTAGTGTTGGGATTCTTGAAACGGATCGGGTTCGGGTAAAACCCGTGTCCGATTAAACGGGGATTTCCGTCGGTGAGCTCGAGAATGCCGCCGGAGATGATGCCGGCGGCGCCGTTTGTGGATATGTCGCCGGAGTTTTGGTGTTTGAAGCCATTGAAGGTGAAGGAGAAAGAGGAAGATGGTGTAAAGAGATGAAGAATAATGAGGCATGTGAGGTGGGAAGAAGACATGTTTTGGTCATGGTAGTTGTGTTTTCTAATCTAAATGGGTTATATATAATAATTTAATTTTTGGTAGAGATTGAGTTGCAAAAAGACTCTAAAAATTATGTTTTTATGTATATGTAATTAAAAGTTAAATGTATAGGAGTATGCATTATATAGTTTTTATATATTTTTTTATTTTTATTGTTTAGAGATTTCTTTTTTTGAGTGAGATAAAGATAAATATGAGATAATGTTGTTGTGCATGTTGTAATCATGATTATGTATATGTAATTCATGTAAGTTTTTTACAAGTTACATATATATAATTTGTTTTGTCATCATCTTAGTTCTGGCATGAATATATGTTACATAAGTCTAAGACAATTTAAATAACAGGGTGAAAGTTTATTTAAATACATATTAAACATTAAAAACAATAAATTATATATAAATTATCTGATTGATTAAAGAAAGTTTTGACAGTTTTATATAATTTTTATCTTATATTTATATTTTTTATTTATATATGCAAATGGTGTGTTATAAATGTATTGTAGCATGTGTCATATTCAATTAGTGAGAGAAGAACGTAGAAAGATGGGGAGAGAGAAATAAAGGAATGATGGTTGTGCAAAGTGGAGGAAATGTAGTGGGATGGTGGTTCACTGTTGAATGATTTCCATTTGGGGTTAGGCAGTAGAGGGTTGGGATATTTTTCTATAATTTTTCTCAAATCCTTTTTTTTCTAAATAATAATAAATTCAAATCCTTATAAGTTATGACCATATGCAATCGAGCTCGCCATGAAGGAGAAAGGCGACATGCAATACAAGTTCTAGGGGTGAAAATGTTGAGATCAAGTATGGAATTATGTTTACTCACTTTAAATTGAGCATTCGTTTTTTTTTTCTTGCTAGAATTGGAAATCCTGTATTTTACATATTCATACGATTGAGTTTTTGGGTTTACGAAATAGTGTAAAAAAAGTGCTTCAAATCATTACTATTTGACTCAGACTTGTTCTAAAAAGTCGGGATATTTCAAATTGTTTGTTGACATGAACAAAATCAGGGTAAAGCTGTGAATTTTTTTCAATATTGAACCTTGGACATATAATAGTTCCGAATCGAATCTCTTTAGAAAGAAGATCTTGTCTTTATGGTAGTCTGCTTCAGTCCCCTTACGAAACTTTTGTTATTGGGTTAGCCATACACTTCACCGCTCATGAAGAAGAGATGAGCTTTATTTGAGAGAGGAGGAGGTTTTTTACAATCCGTAAACACGTTCTTGTCGTGTTTAAGTGGCTTTGTACAAAGGAGTTACAGATTCCGGATGTTCTTATCATAGGCGAAGTATTGTACTTTTTTTTTTGTTAGTAGTGTTTATTTTTGATCCATTAGTTTAAATACAGTAATATAAATTTTTATATATAAAGAGTTTACTTTCCCTTCCCCCTTTAAGAAAACTAATTTTGCCCCGCTCTTTTTATGAACGTGTTAAGTTTTGTAACCTGTCCTTATGAAATACATATCAAATGAACACATGTCAAACATTTTATGTATTGTTCTATCCCATGTAAGTGTAAGTTGAGGGTGGCCAAAACCGACCACCAATGTATACGTGAAACGAACAAACAATAACCGGTTGACCACTATAAATTCTTTTGAAAATCGCTTTCAATTTAGTTGGAATCATCAAAAACTGGAGAAACACATTATGGTTTCTTAAACTTGTTTCATGTTTCACGGAATTGATTTAAAACTTGTTTTATGTTTATGATAAATTAGCGTATAAACCGTGAAACATCTTTAGGTTTGAAAATCTGAATGATTAATATTTTAAGTTATTTTATGTATTATCTTTTGTATTAAAACAAATTATTTTGAAGTTGAACGAACTTGTTAACTGATACGGTGTTGTTTGTTGCTGTGTAGTTTGAGATATTATTCTTTTGTAGTAAGAATGACAATCAACGTGAACCCGACGGAAATACCTGTAACCCGAGACATTTTGGACTTGGACGGTATGAGATCGGTACACGTGTATGAGGACCTGGTATAGGATTAATTTTTATTTTTTTCGTTGGTAAGAGAAGGGTATGAGATTGCATTGTATACTCGTTTACCAAACTTGATTACCCGATTAAGCATACTCGTTTGTCTTATTATATACCCAAAATTATTGTATTTTTTATTTATATTACTTAATAATTATGTTATAAATTTAACTTTGAATTTGCTCCAGAAATTTTGATATAAATTAAATTTTTCCTCTAAAATATTAAAATGAACAATTTATCTCCAAATATTTCAAAAATTGTTTCAATTCAGTCAAAAACTTTATCAGTTGTTTTAATTTGAATACAAAATATAAAACTTTTAGACTGGAATGATAATAAATGATAAATCTTTTGGATTAAAGATGATGATTTTAAACTTGTAGAGAAAAATAATTAATTTTGTCAGGAAATAAAATTGAAATTAATTCTATGTTATATATAATTATATCTTTATATTTTTTACTTATTTTTAACCTAATAATTATGTGTAAATATAAGTTATTAATCTTCCTATTATTTACACCATATGGTATCTTATAAAAATAATAATAAAACTCATGGTGGAACATAAACAAAAAATATTAAGGATTAAAAGAATATATTGTTTAATACATATATGCAAATATAACTTTATATATTGTCCTAATTTTAATAGATACCCGATAAGTATACCCGACGAGTAGTTTTTATAACATTAACAGATATACCCTATTAACATGGATATTCCCGATACATACCTGATGGGTTTTTGCCCAGTTTTAAAACACATCTTTTCTAATTAGGTACAGTGTTGAAATTACCCATATGATCCATATCCATCATAAACGCGCCCCATTGTCATTCTTCTTTTGGAGATACTTCCTGCATTTGAATTGTAACTTGTATTTGACTTTTGTTTACATGTTTGTAGCATTCAGAGCTTTCTCCCTAGTAAATCCTTCTCGGTTTTTATATTTGAGCTAAATATAATACCTTACATTTATCTTTAAAATTTGTTTAAGATAGTACATGTCAATCTTAATCTATGTATCTATCTCACTTATAAACACTTAATTTATTATTGTTTTTATCTCGTATACATTAAAAAAACACAAAGATTGATGAATATTAGATGTATATCTTTAAAGATCCACTATTCACAAATCTATAAGGTTTGGAGATAAAGATAGAGATGAAAATTCCGATAGAAATACAAAATACAAAAAATATCTAAACAATAGAGATAAAGATGAAGACGAAGACTCAAATGTGCATGCTCGGATCATTGATAGTAGGTTTTTTATCTTTACTTTTATAATTTAACTAAAAATCACCGTTCTATAAATATATTCACTTATATTTCAAAACTCTCCTATCTTATATTTCTTATTCTTAAAAATGTGCGGATGTATTTTAGTTTTTCTTAGATAGGACTCTTTTTAGTTTTACTTAAAAATATATATAAGTAAATATTAGAATTAAGAATCGGATGTGAGTGATTTTTGAGAACAAAAGGTTTACCGAACCCTTATGAACAATGTTTTCAGAACCGATCGGACGTCGAATCAAACGTCTTAATGGTTTGGTGGTCGGACCGGTTGAACCGGATTTAACTATATTTTAATTATATTTATATATGTAATTAAATATAAGTAATTTATATATGATTTATATATATTTTTATAGTTATATATAAAACATAACTATATTTGTATATCCGACATACTAATTTATGGTTTAACACCCCGTTTTTACCCATTAAAAATTAAAAAAAAAAAACGAAAACCGGTCCGAACCGGTCCGGTTTCTCGGTTCGACCAGTACAAAACAAATCACACCAGACCGGACCGGACTAGCCCCCGATTCGCGGTCGAACCGGTTGGACCGGCCGGTCCGATCCGGTCATAACAACATTGCTTGTGAATGCTTTACATGTTCCGATCTCCATTGCTTACTAAAAATGCAGTTGTCCCCACAAATTCTCAAGAATATTTTACAAAATTTCTTCGCAGATATTAAATAAGAAAAATATATATGTAGTTGTCACAACAAGTTATCAAGAATATTTTACATACTTTAGTTTTAATCACCCGTAAAAGTTTTGAAACTCTTAATTTGTAAGAAAAAGGCATGTGTACTTGTTAGCACATGTGACACACGTATTTTAAAGAACGTGTTAAAATAAATTATTTCTCATATCTCATAATACATAAAGGCGTTAAAGAATTTGTCCTTATGATATACATCCACAATTATTGCAAATTGATAGGTCCGTGAATGATGAATTTGTGGCCTCACTATGTTGCATAGCAAGATAACCGACAAATGTGTGACACGTCATCATGTTGAATGCTTCGATTTGTTATTGGATGTTGTATATATGTTTAACTTTTTCAAGTAAAATAATATTATATTATAAATTCTAAATTAGTAAAAAGTCATCCATTGTGTATACTACATTTATAAAAATTTAGCGATACACTCTTACTTTAATTACTTGTGAAAATCGATCTCACTTGTGAAGTGATTTTCTAAAAGATGTTTATCAACTTATCTATATTAAAAAAACAACTATTTTTTAAAAAATAATTGATACAATTGATTAAATCATTAAAATAACATAAAATTAAAACATTTTCTTACCTAAATAGAAATAGAACATACGTTTTTATGTTTGTCAACTTCTATAAACATCAGGTCTATTTTTAGCTTCATTCATTTTCGTAAAGCTTGTAATTATCAATAATTCCACAATTTTTTTATAAAAGTGAAGTTGTTATTAAAATTATCAAACTTTTGTTATTAAAATTATCAAACGTTTGTGTTTAAAATTGAATATTATACCAAACAATTATTAAAAATTAAAATTGAAGTTGTTATTAAAATTATCAAACTTTTGTGTTTATTGACCTAACAATTAGAATCTAAGAAGCCAATTGTGCTATTTAGTCGGCCTTGAAATTCTAGATAAAGTTACATGGATGTTACTTGTTAGGTTGTCTAAAACAAAAAATGGAAAACACTAGATTTGTTCTTGAGTGTGTAAAATAAGCTATTTAAGCTTTAAATTACTCTTAGGAGTTTAATTATGATAAATAGATACCAAAAGGTAATTATATTTAAAGTCGAGCTGATCCCGTCTGATTGCTTTAAAAAAATTAAAAGGATAAATGTTAAGGTTACCTTTATCAAAGTTTACACTACTATACTAGAACGGAATAATCGGTCGGACTGGAAACCAAGTTCCTAATCGGAACAACCATACATTTATGCCTCTTTGAAAACAACTAAATATTATAAATATTTTATAAAAAAGTCAGTCACAAATTTCATACATATTTATTACATCATTAGATTTTTAATTTCAATCATATTTACTATTATTTTGTAGTTTGGTGATTGAATTTGTGCTAGCCACCGTGTGTTTGAATAAAATTGATGTTGAAGATCTTGCAGGAGGAAGAGTTGTTTCATTTATGAATGCATTTTTATATAAATGCATATTTTTACGATTGCCTTCATGGGAATTTGTAAAATAAATAAATCCAATCGCTTAAGATGATCATTGGTCAACGCACATGTACTTGCAAAATATTCTTGCTTACATGTAACATGATAAACAACATGACGGCGTTTAGGAATCATGTTATGTTGTAGTTTTTTTGCATAATTTGAAAACAAACAAAAAATTGGCAGTTTTGTTGTAGAGGTAATTTGGATTTGGTGAATAAGCCACGTTTGATAATTATGGTTTTTGCTTTTACTTTCTAAATGCAAAAAAATAAAAAAATAAAAAGTAAAATCTCAAACCTTCAATATTATGTTTCTATTTAATGATTTTTTTTTATTTTTAAAGTATGTTTTACACGGAAGCATGTATTGTGTAAGCCTATATTGGTTCACATACGAACCAGTGTAATAAGAATGAACATTGGTTCACATATGAGCAAGTATTTTTTTTTTTTAAATAACCATTTGTGTAGTTTCCTAAATTCTACTTGGAGATATGTATAAAACTTTATGCATATATGGGAGGATTTAATTAACAAAATCATAAATATTGTAAAAGTTTGAGAATTAAAAAAAGATGTTTCCTTTCCAAGTATTATTGAATCAAATAAAGACAACTATAATAAAGACTAAAGATAATCCTAAAAAGAGGCAACCAGGTCGACAACAATGAGAATTGGCTTGTGACTTGGGTCCATCTATAATGTGAGACATGAATTTTTTGTAATATTGCACATGAAAAATGATTCACACATTTCTTAGCAAACAATTATTGCCATTTTTCATAGTGGTTGAACTTATATAGCTTTGAAACATTACAACGATACAAGTCCTTTTTCAAATTACTTCGCAGGGCATTTTGAAGACTTAAGTATAAAGTATTGAAAATTGTATACGTCCATAAAAAAAGTTTTTACGTCTTTTAAATCACTCAAAAATCTTAAAATGATAACCAACAAAATTTTAACTATGATAAGTTTTAAACAGGTATATGTTTATCCTTAATAATTTTCTGTAAACAGGCTCTGTTATTTATTGATAGTATATAAGGTTAGTTGTTTCAACAAACATACAAAATCCTAGTTCCTAAATGTGTTAGGTTTGGCACTTGTGATATTATTTGGCTTCTGAAGTTTTGGCTGGCTCCATACGATTAACCTTGCGCTATCACTCATGAGGTAATCTAGATACGTGACAAATGATTAAACACACAATTGCGTTTGAATTGATTGGATAATCATACCTGGAACTTCTATTTTAAAATAATAGATTATGACTCCTAATAGTTTTGAACTGGTTGATATCTTAGCTTAGTGGAAAGGAATTGAGTCCTACTTTCTTATCTTCGTCACTATAACCTGTGATTTTACTAACCATCCAAACTTTTAAATAAAACTCGAGTTAAATTTTAATCTGGTAATGTAAATT
Organism: Flaveria bidentis; assembly: GCA_018326385.1. NCBI lineage: Eukaryota > Viridiplantae > Streptophyta > Magnoliopsida > Asterales > Asteraceae > Flaveria > Flaveria bidentis. The sequence continues at coordinate 16,981 of BJCM01063621.1, forward strand.
TTTATATAAAACTTAAGTTCACCCCCTTAAAAAATAAAGTTTACCCTCGTTCCACTACTATGTTTAAACTCCACCACTGCCCAAAATTAAATAGTAGTCGAAGAACAAATACATGAAAAAAAAGGTGGCCATCAAAATGTCTTCTTTATCTCATAAAGAACTTGCTTATAATTTGTATATTCACATTGACAACATTGTATGCGAAGAATAAACACTAACCGACAAATAAAATTAGGACATTAAATGTATTATTAACATTGTTATTTCTAAAATTATATATTTATAATGATTTATATTTTCTAATTTCTAATATTTTAAAAGTAGCAAATGTTGGATTTTATGTTGTTTATTACTCTATTTTCTTTTTTTTTGTAATTATGTTAATTAGTTTTCTTGAGAAATACGTTTTTTCATTGAATTTATGTTATTTTGTTTCTAAAAGTATACAAAATAAATGAAAGAAGAAATTAATAATGTTTTCTTAATGTATTTAATTTTCTAAAAAAGATTTAGAAAAATACCTTTTAATATAAAACTTGTTTTAGATCTAGTTTTGGATCCGGCCATAACTGACCCGCATCGATTTCCATCGGTTAGGGTCGTGGCCTTCATGTATTCGGTCTTGGAGTTTTTCGCCGTACTTATCACCACACGTTCTCACCCTAAGTTGATCACCGTCATCATTCTTTGTTGTCTGCTAATCATCTCATCAGCCACACTTGCAACCACAACCTTATCATCTACCATAACATCGTTATTCATAAAAACTATTATGTTATAAAATGTAACAATTCTTTAATGTATAAAAACTTAAGACCTAACATTATCATTGTCTTTCTCTCTCTGCAAATTTAATCGAATAACACATTAGATCGTAGGGCTGCTAAAATCACACGCCGTTCACTCACTTGGAAAATTAAAGCTCCAAAAATGCATGTTTGATTTTCGACCCAGAAGTAAACAAGCCGATCGACACAATGCAGTTTGTAAACCACCCAAACATTAGCAAAGGTCCGCCCGAGTAGGTACGACTAGTGAAAAACTCTGGATGCGTATCATTAAGATAATTTGATAAAATGGCTCTTTAACTTTTTAAGAAAAGTAGAACCGTTTCCGGTTCAAGTATTGCAACTTTACCTCGAATGACCCGGTTCGCTTCAACCAAACCGTTCATTTAAGTGGATGTCGAAGTTACGACTTTTGAGTTTGACCGCTTATTTGGATTTGGGCCTCAACGTGGGGTTATAACTTATTATAAAGATAAAGATATATAATGTAATATTAAAACCCGGGTTAAAAATAACCCGATACACAACCGGTTTATCCGGCTTTCCATCGACTCATCATCCGACTATATTAACCCTAACCCCCTTAACTCGGTCTCGCCCAATTTTCGTCGAAGAAATTTTAAAATTCGAGTAAGTTTCTAACTCATCAACCTTGTATTCTGAGTAATTAACGTCCCTTAGTCTCTTATTGTAGTTGATTTTGCCTATATATATTTATATGACTGTTGGAAGATTGAATTTGATTCGAATCATTCGATAATTGTTGAGATTTGTAGCTTCTAATGCTGTAAATTATTAGTTCTTACGATATCAAGGATATAGCAAGTGTTATACCTGAGAATAATGGCTTCTGATTTGGAACCAGTACCTGTAAATTCACAAAAACATGATCCAGCATGGAAGCATTGTCAAATGTACAAAAGTGGGGATAAGGTTCAGCTTAAGTGTATATATTGTGGGAAGATGTTTAAGGGAGGTGGGATTCATAGGATTAAAGAACATCTTGCTGGTCAGAAGGGTAACGCGTCTAGTTGTTTAAGAGTACAGCCTGATGTTCGTCTGTTGATGCAAGAGAGCTTAAATGGGGTTGTAGTGAAGAAGAAAAAGAAACAGAAGTTAGCTGAAGAGATCACGAATTTTAACTCGGGTGAGGCTGATTCTTTTGGGAATCAAATCAATCAATGTGCTTTAAACAATGAGGTTGTAATGGTTCCTGTTCCTGAAGCTATTGAGCCGAGTTCTAGTTTGTTAGTGAACGAAGAAGAGGGGGGTGCTGCGAGTAATAAGCGAGGTGGAGGTAGGAGAAAGAAAGGATTTAGAGTGAGAAAAGGTTCAAACGCGCTAGCTGTTAATGATCCTGTGTATGATGATTCAAAAAGGGTTAACCATCAAGTTAGTTTAGCAATTGGGCGATTTTTCTTGGACGCTGGAGTACCATTAGATGCTGTGAACTCTATATATTTCCAGCCTATGATTGACGCAATTGCTTCACAAGGAGCAGGGGTTGTGGGACCTTCTTATCACGATCTTCGAAGCTGGATTTTGAAGAATACGGTTCAAGAAGTGAGAAGTGATGTCGATCAATGCATGGGGAGTTGGGGGAAATGCGGTTGTTCTGTTCTAGCTGATGAATGGACATCAGAAAATGGTAAAATGTTTTTGAATTTCTCAGTTTATTGTCCTGAAGGGCTAATGTTTCTTAAATCCTTTGATGTGACCAACATTATGGACTCCACCGAAGCTTTATTTACTTTGTTTAAGGAGGTTGTTGAAGAAGTTGGAGTGAGAAATGTGCTACAAGTTGTTACTAAAAATGTAGAGCGTTACATTGAAGTAGGGAAACAAATAGCTTATAGTTTTCCTACCATATTTTGGACTCCGTGTGCAGCTCATTGTGTGGATTTGATATTGGAGGATTTTAGGGAACTCGAATGGATAAGTACTATACTTGAACAGGCTAGATCAATATCAAGATTTATATACAATCACAGCGTTGTTCTGAATATGATGAGAATGTATACTTTTGGAGTTGATATCGTTGTCGTTGGTTCCACACGTGCTTCCACAGATTTCTCTACATTGAAACGGATGGTAGGTGTCAAACACAACCTTCAATCCATGGTAACCTCAGAAGAATGGATGGAGTGTCCATACTCCAAAAAAGAAGAGGGTTACACTACTTTAGATTACATTAGCAATCCATCTTTTTGGTCCATGTGTACAGTAATCACCCATTTAACAGATCCTTTATTGAGGCTTTTGAGAATTGTCAGTGGAAAAAAGAGACCAGGAATGGGGTATGTTTATGCAGGGGTATATCGAGCAAAAGAAGCAATTAAGAAAGAACTTGCCGATAAGAAAGATTATATGGTCTATTGGAACATAATAGATCGTAGGTGGGAACAACTTCAGCGCCATCCACTTCATATTGCTGGTTTTTATCTTAACCCAAAATTTTTCTATAGTACTGAAGGAGATATTCATCTTCAGATTAGATCATCGGTCTATGATTGTGTTGAAAGATTGATTCCTGACACTACAATCCAAGATAAAATAGTTAAAGAGACAACATTATATCGTGAGGCTGCGGGTGATTTTGGGAGGAAAATCGCTATACGAGGCAGAGATACCTTATTTCCCGGTAATCCTAAATGTTATTTTTGTTTTAATTTCATCATAAATCCATAATGTGTTTTGAAGCTATACTTAGATTATTCATTGTTTTAATTATTGATTGACAATAGCTGAATGGTGGTCAACATATGGAGGGGCTTGTCCAAACTTGGTTCGATTAGCCATTCGTATTCTTAGTCAAACCTGTAGTTTGGTTGGTAGTACACCAAACAGAATATCTTTCCAACATATTCATGAAACAAAGAATTATGTAGAACACCAAAGACTTAGTGACATTGTGTTTGTTCAATACAACATGAGATTAAAGCAAATGTAAGTCTCAAATGTTTCTCATTATGTTCTCTTAAATCTATTTATATATAGAAGAGAAATTGAAATACAACTGAACTTGTAGGTTTTATAACAAAGAGCAAGACAACCCTGATCCCATTTCATATGACAACATCAGTTCTGTTGAGGCATGGGTAACAGAGAAGGAGATCAACTCAAATGAGATTGATAGGTCTGATTGGATGACAGTTGATCCACCAATTGGTAATGTCATGATATTAGGACCTGAAGTTGATGACATTGAAGCCCTTGGTGAAGGTAGTTTCTAATTGGATTTTAAATATTGACGAAAGAGTTAACATGTGTGGATTTCCATATAAAAACACAGCTTTAGAGTCCTCACTTGCCAAATTTTGTGTAGTGACTGTTGATAGTTTATGCTCTCTTGCTAATAGGAAACAATGTTAATTTCATGAGCCTTTATCTAGAGTCGTCTGTGTGCAGGGTTTGATGATCATGAGATTTTTGATGGGTTGAAAGACATAGGACATGAAAATGGTGAAGATAATGTACAGCAAGTTGGTAAGCTTTGTTAGTTTTCTTTTTTCCTTTTTTTATTTCATTCTTAGTTTCAAACAACCTCTCCCTTGTTGTGATTGGTTTAGAGTTCGCTTTACTGTTATTAGGGTTCTACAATTAGGTAAATCCTTTTGTAAACACTCTCAAATCCACAAAACCCAATCACTTCATTTCTAATTTCTAGAACCCCTTTGTAACTTATTTCAACTTCTTTAATGGATATCTATTGGGCCTACAACTGGCTACATTAAGTTTCAAGACCCTGTTGCAAAATAGCTACTATGATTCAAGTTGTACAGCCTCTATAGTTTCTCCGTTTGAATTTTTCTCATTTGAAATTTCTACTTCTTCTATAATCAAATCGAGAAATCCTGCCTGTTCTGTTCTTCGTGAAAGCTCGACAAATAGAAGGGAGCCACGAATATTAAATGGCAGTTGACTTTTTTTTTACTTTAGGTCCAGCTAGTACACAACTTCTCCATTTCTGCATTCCATGTTCTTAAGACTCCTCATTTTAATTAAAATCTTCACATCCTCAAATTCTGATTAATTAGAAGGCATCTGTTGTCCTTTTCCATATAGTTCATTATTATCTACTCCTAACTCTAATTTATGATTAATTCTTTGAACACATGTTTGATGGAAATTAGGTGTCTGCTAAAATGTCTAAATGAAGTCTTCTTTTGAATATACGTATTTTATATACTCAAAGGTTCTACATTTTTATTATATGTCATGAAAGTCTATATTTTGACACTACTTCAATCATGTGATTACTTCTAAATCTGTTGATGGCTGGTTCTATTTTAAGTTTGTGGATGTATGATGCTTTGGGTGTTCTAATTTGTTCATTTTTTTCATTTCATTTCATACCAATGGTGACTGAATTGAGATTTTTGTTGATAGATTGCAAACCAATACAAGGACAATGAGAGCATCTGTATGTAATTCAAGAACTTGACCATAATTTATTCGAGAAGCAGAGTACTTTATTAGTGAATGATATGACATGCAGGATGGCGTGGTGTGTTGTCATAAGTTGGGGAAATATTAAAAGGTTACAAGGGTGAGGCGAGACACCACGAGAATCATGAATGCTGTAATTTAGAGTTATAGATGCTTAGTATTGTTAACTCATTTGGGATGATGACAATATGCATATACCAATTTGAAGAAATAAATGCATATATGCATGCATCATCATCAACAATTGTTCAATGTTATCTAAATCTCTTGGATGCTCCCCCAATAATTACATGTTAGGGTATTTGTTAGACCCAAGTGCAGCCATCATCAGGTAAGTATCTGGGCATAAATGGATGTGTGATGTTACATTGGGATTGGAGTTGATGTATATTCTAATTGATGCAAGTACTTAATTAATCTGATTGTGTTTTTCTTATGTTTGATCATTTTTAACGTTTGTTGTCAATGATTGAGAAAGTAGTATGTTTGATCGTATTTAAGGTTTATTGTCAATGATTAGAAAGTACGATATTAACATATAAGTGTTTACATTTAACGTATTTTTAATGATTATCATAACTGACTTATGTTACAATTCATATTTACTTTTATCTTAGTTAATAATTTGTATTATTAAAAACCAATTTGTCTTTAAAATAATTGTTAAAGAAATGTTAAATGTTGTAAAATTTAATGAAAAATTGATAAATTAATAATTGGCGTACATTTGTTAGTCAATAAATAGAATTCCAAATATTAATTGATAAGCCCATTAATAAACAATTTGTGTACTTGTAACACTTTAATGTTTTTATATAAAAATAACATTTTGTCAATAAAAATAGAGCTTTCATAAAAAAAAGTTGTTTCAAGACTAATAAGTTCTTATAGAAATATAAAACAAAATAAATAAACGACTTGAATAGCTATGTAGGCAAAATTATTAACATGACCACCGGCGTGGAGAGTCAGGACGCTAAACTTACTCATTCATTTTCCACGAGTGTGTTTCTCTCTCTCCCAGCTCTCCCTCTCACATTCCTCTCTCGACCCTGTCCATCCTCACGAATTTCACCCTCTCTCTCCCAGCCATGCTCTCCTCATTTGTCTCTCTTATACAATATTGCATATGTGATATGTTTAAAGACGTTTAAATTAAAGATGTTCTAAGCATAAACTAAATGAGTTTTACTTCTATCTAAAAGTCTTAGTTCGGTTCCCCTTCAATTTTTAAATTGATCATGCTAATCTACATGAATATAGAAATTAAAACACTTAATCTCCATTTTTTGCATTGTAAATACATAAAAATAAAACCATTTCAGCTTAAAAAGATGGAAACAATTTTACACAAAAAAAATTTCGTGTGGTGACCGAATGACTTGAGGCTAGCATAAAAAATAGGGTTGTTTACGAGCCGAATGGAATCGAGCCAGGGCAAGCTCGAACTCGGCTTGAATTTAAACCGAGCCAGCTCGGCTCGGTTTGGTTTTAAAACCGAGTTGAAAATTTAGGCTCGAGCTCGGCTCGGTTCGTTTTGGCTCGATTTAAATTTTATAAACATAATTAAAACATAAAATGCAAAATAAATTTAAAATACTATACAACCCATTACCATTTTATATCAAGTTTCACAACATATGAATTAATTAAAAAAAACTAAGTTGAACTTCAATAATATACAAATAACTTTATTATTATCTAAATCAAATGAATAAAACTCGTAACATCACATACAACCATTAGTATGTTTTTAATAATAAATTAAAAGTATGTTTGAATAATTTATTCTAATATATAAAAATATAGAATCATCACATGAAACGATCCAAAACAAACAGTATAGTTTAATATGTTGCCAAAAAAAATTATTAAAATATATATTATATTCTAAACAAATAAGTAAATACAATAATATATGTTATTTACATATAAAATATGTAAATTACAAGTAAAATAATCCGAGTCATACCGAGTCGAGCTAACAAGCGAGCTAAACCGAGCCGGCTCGGCTCGTTACTAACCGAGCCGAGTTTAGCTCATTTTAATACCGAGTCGACTCGGCTCGGTTCAGTTTAAAACTGAGTCATTTCGAGTGAGTTTTTTCCGATCGAGCTTCAAGCGAGCTACGAGCCGCGAGTTATTTGAAGGACCCTACTCAAAAAGCCCGTCTTCTTCACATCCAAGTCTATGGCATTCAAACCACCGACCAGTATTATGCCGCCACGTGGCATTTCACTCAATCTTCATTATGTGGCTGTTAATCTCTGAAAAGCCAATCCTCACAATTCTCCTACACTCGTTACGACTATAACTGTCACATAAACCATCATGCAATTCATCCTCACTTCCCACTGCTCACTCATCCCCTCAATCCCCCACCACCTTCACCGGAGATCCAATGGCCACCGCCTTCTCAGCCTTTGGCGCCACCGTCAACCGCACCCCGGTACACTTACTGTTGCATAATGTTTAATTAGATTCATTGTTTTCTTTAATGAATATTCTAATAAGTAGAGTCTGCTATTGTTGAGACAGTTGAGCAGTGGTGTTGCTGCAGTCCCGAGCTCGAGCTTCTTGGGTAGCAGCTTGAAGAAGATAGTGAACTTGAGAACCACCATCAACAGCAACAAGTTTTCGCCTTTCAAGATCTCCGCTGCGGAGAAGGAGATCGAGGAGACCCAACAGACAGACAAAGACAGATGGAGAGGACTCGCCTACGATATGTCTGATGATCAACAAGACATCACCAGAGGAAAGGGTATGGTTGACTCCCTCTTCCAGGCTCCACAAGATTCTGGAACCCACTTCGCCGTCATGAGCTCCTATGAGTACATCAGCACTGGTCTAAGGACGTAAGTAATAATTACCATATCATATCATATCATATCATATCATATCATATCATATCATATCATATTTATTCCATCATTTATCTTGTGGAAGTCTAATATTATGCATGTTTAGATACTTGGACAACAACGTGGACGGATTCTACATCGCTCCGGCTTTCATGGACAAGCTTGTGGTTCACATCACCAAGAACTTCATGACCTTGCCCAACATCAAGGTCGGTTTCGGTTTCTAACTCGAATGCTGACTCATTGTTGACCGAGAAATTCGATGTCTTACGATATAAGACTGTTATGTGTTCAGGTCCCTTTGATTTTGGGTGTGTGGGGAGGGAAAGGTCAGGGGAAATCTTTCCAATGTGAGCTTGTGTTTGCTAAGATGGGAATCACGTAAGTTTAATCTCATCTCGAGAAGTTTTGACTTTCAGACTGTAAGAGTCAAGTAGCTTGAATTTTGACTTGTGGGTGTGTTTTCCAGACCTATCATGATGAGTGCTGGAGAATTGGAAAGTGGGAACGCCGGAGAGCCCGCGAAACTCATCAGACAACGGTACCGTGAGGCTGCGGATATCATCAAGAAGGGGAAAATGTGCTGCCTCTTCATCAATGATCTTGATGCAGGTGCAGGTAGAATGGGTGGAACCACACAGTACACAGTCAACAACCAGATGGTCAACGCTACCCTCATGAACATTGCTGATAACCCCACCAATGTGCAACTCCCTGGAATGTACAACAAGGAGGAGAACCCGCGTGTCCCGATCATCGTCACAGGAAACGACTTCTCGACGCTGTATGCACCATTGATCCGTGACGGTCGTATGGAGAAGTTCTACTGGGCTCCCACTAGAGATGACCGAATTGGTGTGTGTGTTGGTATATTCCGTACTGACAATGTCCCTAAAGAAGACATTGTCAAACTCGTCGATACTTTCCCAGGACAATCCATAGGTAAGTTCCTAAAACCACATCAGATAATGAAAACTCCGTAAGATATTATATATTATTGATCATTCATATGTAGTAGGAACATAATATAATGATTATGAAACATAGATACAATAAACACTAACTAGTGTTATATCTACTAATCAGAAGATTGTATGATTGTAGTTAGTAGCTAGTAAAAGTTTTGTTCTTCTTGTGAAAATAGATTTCTTTGGCGCTTTGAGGGCAAGAGTGTACGATGATGAAGTGAGGAAGTGGATCGGAGAAGTTGGAGTTGAAACCATTGGAAAGAAGCTTGTGAACTCGAGGGAGGGACCCCCGACATTCGAACAACCAAAAATGACAATCGACAAGCTCCTTGAGTACGGATACATGCTTGTTCAAGAACAAGAGAATGTGAAGAGAGTCCAACTAGCTGACACATATTTGGAATCCGCAGCTCTTGGAGACGCTAACAAGGATGCCATGGAAACCGGTTCATTCTTTGGTTAGTGCACCATATCTTAATTGGAATGTTTCGTTTTTCGGTTTTGATCAACTATAAAACTTGACTTCTGAATATAACTTGTTCTATGCAGCAGGCCAAAAGGAGTAGAAAATGCATGTCCCTTGTTGCACTGAACATTGTGTGGAACACTTACCTGCATTTATACATTCAAACGCTTTTTAAGGGATGAAGACTGAAGAGTGTCTTTTTCTTCCTAAGAATGTCAAATATTATGTTTTCTCCATTTAATGTCTTTCTGTCAGTTTTGTTTGTAGTAGAACAAGTCACTTTGGTTTCACCTTTTTACCTTCATTTTATTGCCTCAAAATAATATTCATGTAGCTAATCAAGTCTGAATATGTGTTTGAAGTAATTTATCAGTAATGTATTGATAAATGAAAAAACGATTAATACAATACATGAAACTCTAAGGATAAACACATACAAATGACAAAGGAAACCAACCATCATCCTCGCATTTGCCCGATCCTTTGATCTCGCAAGACCACGCTCTCCTCTAGGTCACGACCAGTCGACCATACGCTCCGGCCATGTTTTGCAAAACTTTTGGTGATTTTTGGAGGGGTATTTTGATTTTTACCCCTCCAAAAAATCAAAAGTAGATTAAATAAGTTTTGCCAAACATACGCTCGGTTCTCTTCCAAAAATCTATCAAATGTCCTTTCATACTCAATTTGATCTCACACTAACAAACAACCAAAAAGAGAATATTGGAACCGTAACAACTTATTAATAAAAATCTATTACATTTCTTTGTTTTGCAAATAGTTCAAACTTACACAGTAACACAACATTTAGTAGATCCAAAAAAAAACAAAAAAAAAATGGAGTAATAGGACGCAATATGATCTAACCTACGCTCCGAGCGGACTGTGGTAGTGCAGTGACATAGTTGTGGCGATGTGGGTCTTTTGCGGTTACTCGATTAGCATGAAAAGAGTGAGAGGATCGAGACACATTTGAGTAGGGATGGCCGGATGGGTGCGCAACTTGCAAAGGGGTTTCAAAACCCAAAACCTAACAAGAAAATGCTTACCCAACCGACTGCTTCCATTTTATATTGGTTCGGTTTCTGGCTTAATAGTTAATCGGTGCGTGTTTTTCGGGTTTTTAACGCTAAAAGTGCCCAAAACCCGTATAACAATCAATTTAATCGGTTTCGGGTTGTTCGGATTGGGTTTCGAGTATTAAACAATACACTTAATTTAGTAGACTTTTGTGAATTTTCATTTGAAATTTTATAAAATTAGTGGACTTAAATTACTTTACTTGTATAATTTATAAAATGTGTGCTTGAATATATGTATTTTAGAAAAACAATTTGATCAATCTGGACAAATTAAACAAGTTTATAATACAATTTACTTAGTTATACTATGGATTGATCGGGTTATTCGGATTTTGGGTAAAGGTTTTTGAGGTTTGAAAGTCTATCTGAAACCTGAATCGAATAATAATCAGTTTAATCGGTTTTCGGTTTGTGTAATAGGTTGTTCAGGTCAGGTTTCTTCGGGTACGAATAAGATCAGATAGGATGGATTAATCGGGTACTATTAAAATCGACGGCCTTACGGGTGCTATAAAAGCTTCACGTTCTCGAATTTGTTTATTTGTAAAAACAAAATAGTCCAACAGAGGCCCAAATAGCTACTGAAAGCAGGCTTTGGTTCACACCCACAACTCCACAAGGCTCCCGGGCCTGGGTAGTTAGTAATTGTTTGTAAAACAATGTAGTCCAGTAGAGGCCCAAATAGATACTGAAAGCAGGCTTTGGTTCATATCCACAAGGCCCCAAGGCCTGGGTAGTTGGTAATTGTGTGATATAGTTTTGCGTTTTTGGTTATTTCCTTTGCAATCAAACGCTGAAAATACAAATTGTGTTGCGGCTCACTGTTATCAGGATACTAATAAACTTAAGCGTGACAAAACAGGTCTTATCGTGTTTAACATGTTAGAGATGACGCACGTAACTCACATATCAAACATGCAAAAGATTTTTTTAACTACCTATATATTATGTTTATAATTTTTTATATGTTTTTATGAACTAAGAATGTAAAATAATGAAGTCTGACCTTTTGATTTTAATTATTATTAAAAATGTAAAAAGTTAAAAAAAATATTTTTTTATTAAACATGTTTAATCGTGTCATAAACAGGTCGGCAATTAAGCCCTGGAAATAATGTAACTTATAGTTGTGAGATGTATGATAATTAAATATTTAACTGATAATAACTACAAATGAGAATCCCAATACGAACTTTGATAACAATTTTGGCTTAACCAACAAAATTAAGGAAAACCAAGAGAAAAGTTGCATTGGTAATTCAATGATACACGTAATATTGATAGGGGGTTAATTATTGGTGGTTACATTGGTGTGCATCCTAAACCATAGCATTATCTTCCAAAAGCTTGAGATATACAATAGTTCCATGGTATTATGATATGACCATAGATGTTTATACACAAATGACAAACGTACATAAATATGTATAACCCTATAATACGTAGGGTAAAGGTTTTTAGTTAGAGGACACTGAATGTTCATCAACATTTAACTAAAAAAACTCAAGTACCATCATTTGAAACAGCAAAACTAAGGCAATTAAGTACCCCCACTCTCTCTCCCTCTAAAATCCAACGTATATGGCCTTTTCATACTACCCCTTATGCTTTTTCCCTTTGTATTCTCTTGTAGCTTTCATGCATTTAATTTCATCTGCCTATAAGTATACGAATAACTATCACTCATCTACAATATGTACCAACATAAACTGCTGATCCATTGACCAGTTTTTATATACGCGTCCCTTTCTCCCTACACAAGTTTGAATAACACTTGACCAATGTCGGTGAAGAGAAAGAACAACGTCTCTGTGAACGCGTGTTCTAGCCGCTCGTGGGAAGAACACGCGTTTGCAGAAGACAGTCAAGGCCCGCTTGGTGGGTTCATATGGCCACCGAGGTCTTATTGTTGTAGCTTTTGTAGGAGGGAGTTCAGGTCAGCTCAAGCACTTGGTGGTCACATGAATGTCCACCGGAGGGAAAAAGCCAAGCTCAAGCATACGGTAAACGAGACGACATTAAGCGCGCCACAAAATAATAATCAGGAGAGTGCTTGTGAAGAATCTTTAGACCCTGCAGGTGGCTTTCCTTCAAGGGTTTTGTTAATACCAGCATTAGGTGATCAAGAAAGTCTTGATAGTGGTTCAGACGTTAAGAGTTGTGTTTATGATGAAGATTTAGTACTTATTCGCCGCAATGGCAATGCTGAAATGAATTTGGTTTTAGGGTTTGATTTGGATTTTTGTTCGGATATAGGCGGTGGTGGTGGAAAGAGGAGGAAGACGACGACACCAGCGATCAGCGGGTTAGATCTTGAATTGAGGCTAGGTAGCTAGGTTTGATGCATGGTGAATCATATAACATGCTAAGGAAGTACTACGGTTACAATAATAGAGAATGTTTTTAAGTTACTTGAGAAGTTATTGTAGTACAAATTTCAAATTTGATGATCATCAATGTATTGCTATTATCAATTTACCTCATATTAAACGGCAATTTGATCAAGTTAATTAAGTAAATGCCATCATGGTATCTGGTTTCTATTTTATAAGCTTTTGCTGTATTGTGAGAATGAAATGTGGTTTTATTTATAGCCCTATCCACCTAATTGAGGGCTTGACTCATGTGCTCAAGAACTCAACGTACAATACTTTTTTTCACTCTAAAACAGAGAGAGATTACCCATGGATTAAATGCTTTCCACAGATATTTAGCCACCTTCTTTAGTTTTTACAATTTTTATCATTGTCTACACAATTGTTTATAAAGTTCAGATTTTTTCCATTAAATTTCATTGCTAAATTACCTTTTCAATATAATAAAATATATATTATATGTATATTATGGTTATCTGAATACTTTTTGTGTTATTAGAACAGTTGGTCTATCAGTAACACAATATGTGTATCTTTAATCACATCTATATGCATAGTATGTACTATACCATACATGATGTAGACGGAATAACAAGATAACCAATTGAACTTTTTGATTCACCAAGAATACCAAGAGCAATAATTTTAACTATCTTTGATTTTCAAAGAATGACGATAATCAAGGTCTTCACACACTAACACACACTAGTAATAGTGAGAAAATTTATTTTTATAAACTTCAAAACATATCATTTTCTCATGGTTACAACTACAAGAATATAAAATGCATGACAGAATTCAAATGGAATACATATATACACAGTAACACAAGTATGATAGCTAGCTATATATGCCTATATATAGATGTTAGTTTTTCCAAAGACGATAATATATTATAGAAGACGAGAACTAATACGTATATTTAAATGTTTTGTAAGTGTGGTCTTCAATTCCCTGTAATATTCGATCCATTTTAGCGTAGGTTTAAATGTTTTAAGATTCCTTTGTGTAGAATATATATATAAAATACCAGCAAGAAGCCAAGAAACCACAGGCTATTTCAATTCTGATAGAGAAAAAAGTGTGCGTACTCGATGACGTTGTACATTTATCAAACAAGTTAATTACTGGTTTGATGATCGAGCTACAAACCATTGACTTCCAGTAGATTGAATGTTGCTTGTACCTGTTGTAATCACTGTATATAATGTCCCCAAATACCCTCACTAGATCTGGGTAAGCTATGTTATTACCGAAGGTTCTTGCAGATTTTGTCATGCATTATACCATTTTAGTTTTTGATGAGTTCACTTTCGCCAAAATGCAAAAGTAAATTGATGTAACACTTGCAGAGAATATGTCTATTTATGGTGGGAATTTAATAATGTAAGATAACCCATCAATATTATTCCATTAAGTTAAACAACCAACCTTTTCTACGTGGGTTTATAGGGATCTGTGGTCTAGATTCAGTTCTTTATATGTCTTCCTAGAAAATGTGTTTATTGGGCCTTTGGGCTTTAAAATCAAATATGTATTGGTCGAATAAGTATTGGGTAACCGTGGGCTGAAGAAAAACGATGTGTTTGATGCCTCGTGCTTAATTGAATTTAGAGGTGCAAGAACAAACTAAACACTAGCCCATCCAAGGTAGCCCAAAATAACGGTCCAAATAACCATCCGGACTAAAATTAAAACAGGCCCACTATGAGCTATCAGAGTATCAAACAGGCCCAAAAGTCTAGTTTTTAGCTTAGAAAACCCGGTGTATTAATAAATTATATATTAGTTATATTTAGTTTGTCACATGTATTGCATGGGTTGAATATACAAAACACTAAATAGTTAGTGATAAAGATTTAGTAAATAAGAACGAAATCTTTGAGATGCGACATAGAGGTGGCCAAAAAAACCAGTTTGGTCGTAACGTGACCCGATGAAGCCCAAAAAACCAGCTTGGCGCAAAAATACGATTGAAATTAAGTATATTTTTATCCATATCAAAAATACAAACGAGCCAAGAGAAATGGAAAAGAAGAATTGTGTTCACGGGATTGTGACACGAGATACAATATTTACATATCTTTTACGTATAGAAGATATGATATTATTATTTAATAAGATTTTTGTTATCAAGTATCGATCTTAAGAACAATTAATTGAGAAGGGGTAAACAAAGTATCAAATTTTGATAAATGTACTTCCAAAATCGTTATTTTATATAAAGTTAAGTTTCACTAACTAGACACTTAATATAACCGGATAATTTTTTAAAAAACTAAAAAAAAAAGCAGAAGAAAAACATTAAAATTAAACATCTGAAAACCATCTTGTACATGATCCATATATTCCATATTAGAATAAACAATAATTTTATATAATGTAAGTCTTTTCAATTTGTCTCTAATAATTAAATAAATCATATGTTTCTTGTTTAAATAATAAATTGTATGAATTTATAAGAAAGTCGCACCTATCCAAAGATGCCGGACAATCATTGTGTTTATATTGGTGTTTTGTGGTTAGGCATGTGTTAAAATATGTTTAAGTGACACGTATTCATTTTTTGGGGACAATGACGACATCATTATTCTGTGTTTAGACTTAATTACAAAAAATCGTTGACGTGCTTTGCAAAATTCACACAAAACCCTTTAATGAACGAAATTATGGTCACTGTCCTATCTGAATACTTCAAATAAATGGTGACAATCAATAGAGAGTCGAAACTTTTAAGGACCACAAAACCTCTAATCGTGTTTTTCATGGGCCTAAAATACCTTTTTGGCGGGGTCTTGCAAACCATACATTAACATTGTTTTTTTACTTTGAGGTAACGAGTTTAAACATCAAAAAACAAAAACAGTCTACTACATAAAATGTAGTGCAAGACTATATATATTATATCATGAAACGATTCATTGATTCTCTGGACTCAGCATAAAATGAAAAATAATTTAAGTACAAGATAATTTATTTCATTTGTGCCGGCCATAAGAACCCCTTGTTGTTAAACTCAAGAGATACATCATACCTCACTACCCAACATGGTCAATTGAATCATAGTTTTCGTTGGACATGTGACTTTCAAAAGATTATGTCAAAACTCATGAATATTACATTTAAACCTCAGACCTTTTCTAAGTGGGAATCAGATGTTTAACACTACGTCACCTATTAAAGGTTGTATGTATCAATTTTCAATATATGATGTGAAAGGTGAGGGTTTTAAGTTACTATTTGTTTTCCACAAATGGTCATTTTAGGATTCCGATTTTTCGATTAAGGTAAGGGTGTGTTGCGGTTGACTTGTTTGTGATGGTCTTTTGTATCCTCCATCTAAAACCAGTTTCAAAGCTATAGACGTTGGTTTCAAGAATGGTTGCTTTTATGCGTTGATCAAATATGATACGTTTGACAGTAGATATCATCACTAGTAGCATGTTGTTGGTGGTTGACAGTAACGATACTACGGTGTTGAATAACAGTGATGCAACCAACCTGTTAGTTAAGTTTTTCATCTACTTTTCTCCGTCTATTTAACTATTCATTTGAATAATTTGGCTGAGGATTTAGTCATCCTTGTAAAATTAGAGCCAAATTAAATTAAGAATATGTGCTTAAATAAAAAGTATTTGACTAATGAATATTTGGTGTGGCATCCATGTTGGGTGAGTACGTGTCCCTATTTGATTCTGGTTATAATAGTTTGAATGGAAATCGTTAGGTTGGAGACAGGTGAGTATTATTACTTTATATATAAATATATAGAAGCATCAATAATCACGTGTCGTGTTCCTTCACGCAATAGGGGTGAATAAGTAATTTTATGAAAAAGGTTGGGTGGATAGCACACACAATGCCACCACGTGTCACCTATGGTGCTATCGTTGGGTAACGTGGGTCCCTCGTTGCAAGTGCCTTTCCTTGAATCAATTATTATTATACAAACTTTGCTTACCATTTTTTTTGGTTTGATATCAAATTGGTAATCAACGAACAACTTAATTATATTATTTGGTATTAAAGTAATCATGATTAATATATGTTGAAATGGCGTGGCATTACCAGAACAAAAGTTAGTGTGTTTGGAATTGGATGGTCCTCTTAGGTGTCGTGTTGTGATTAGACCAACATTTTTTTTTCTTCTTTATATTTTTTCCGATATACGGTAGATTTTTAGGTGGAAGATTTAACAACTAAATCTGTGAGCAGTAAGACCCGGAGGCCATACCTCCCCACATGGGTTCGACCCCTGCTCGCCCGCCCACCCGGTTTTAATCCATTTTTATTTTTTATTTTCTTTTTTTCATTTTTCATTTTCTTTTTTAGCTTTTTTTTGTTATGCTTTTTGTTTGCTTTTTGTTATTTCTCCCCCTCCCTTGCCTGCTCTTCACTTTTTTCCGCTTTTTAATAGATATTTTATGTCTTGTTTTAACATTACAAATTAAAACATCGTTTGTATTCATGTTTTAAACCGCATAACCATGATTTACAGCTATACTCACCGAGATGTTCAATACATTTTCAAACTATGATTTTATCTTTTGGTTAAACAAACGTACTACGTTCTTATTTTAACTTATGTTCAAAAGCGTTACCTCGTATATTCTCGTTGCGTAATGCAGACATCAAACACTAATTATATTCAAGATAATAAAACAAAAAAACTCTCTCTGTACTCGTGGTGTAAAGACCTTCCTTAACAACAAAATCGGTTTTAAAGTATTTACATTGTTTTAGAAAAATCGGGAGAAAAATATTGTATATTAAATTGTTTGTTTATTTAATTTATGTGTTCTCTTTGTAACAAATAACACTAAACCAATTATGTAAAAGAAAATAGTTTTTGTATGATTAGATTTAACCCTAAACTAAAATTATAATACAATTAAAAGGTGTGAGTATACGTTTGTTGAAACATATAATTGAAAAAGAAAATTAACTTAGGTGGTTGCATCCTAATGGTGAGGGTTCGAGGGCAACGTCACTTGAGAGGGGAAAGAGTTCAAGGGTCAACAAGTGATGCTATGGCCAAAACATTTCTAGTACCATATTAAAATGATACAAGAAATCTACCCGTAATTTTTCACAAAATATGTAAAATTCACAAATTATGTAAAATTACAATAAGAGTTATCATTATTCGTGATTTATCGTTCGTATAAAGTTACTACTAATGATCTTTGATTGGCAAATGGATGTCAATAGTAAATTATTATTAATCATTGGTTAATATTAATTCAGTGCATATGGTTATTGGTGACAAACATATGGTTATTAATAAAGTTACTTTTAAAGAGGCATGTAGTTATTAGTTCATTTGACGTGAATGTTTAACCGTGAATAATTATATTTACCATTTGAAACAAGGATGCTGGTTTATCAATAATATACAGGAGTCGGGTCGGGTGCCCTAATGAATGGCGACACGAGGGCTCATTCTCCTAAAAGGATCAAAATTTTTAAAATTGACCATGACACACTTTAAACTAGTCTATTACACATTTAAAACAGTTTTATTTAACCTAAATATAAATTGATTAGTTACATGCTTTTAATTTGTTTTGGTCTCATTTTTCTAGCTACCCCGAGCCCATAAATCGTTGGCACGGGACCTCTATAAGAGGTTTTTGGTATGATTTATTATAAGGTTTTGGGTATAAGTTTTCACAAAAGAATACATATTCGCTCATGTTTTCATTGTGTATTTTCCCGATTAAACCTTCGATAGTTACAATTGAAATATTTCAATTGGATAGAGAATTATACACGAGTTAGAGCATTTGTAATCAATCTCACATCTCAATCCTTATAATTATACTAAAACTATTTTTACTCTCTCTCATTTTCAATTAACTAATGTTTTTTTATACTTTTATCATTACATATTTTCTTTTATTCACTTACAATCACTTTCAAAAATATTAAAATATTTATAAAGGTTATGAGAAAATATTATACAATACACATAAAATTTATATCTATTTCACCTACAATCACTCACAAACATCCTAATAATATGAGACACCTACTCTCATGTGTGTGTGTTTATACAGAACTATAAACCTTATAGTTTGTACTTTGTAGACATGTAGGACTGCAAACGAACTGAACATTCAGCGAACAGTTCGTGAACCGTTCGGCGGGAAGTTCGTTTATGTTTGTTCGTTTAGTAAATGAACGAACATGAACAAGAAAATTTTGTTCGTTAGTTAAACGAACGAGCATGAACACAAGTCGCGTTCATTCATTTATGTTCGTGAGCGTTCGATAATGTGTTCATTAATGTTTGTTCGTTAACGTTCGATAATGTGTTCGTTTATGTTTGTTAAGGTGATCGTTTATATTCTTAATTATTGTGTTAGTTATTTTTATGACTATTATACAATTATTTTTTGGTATTTATGTTAACTACTTATTTTTTTATCGATTTTCTGTAATGTTTGTAATAAAATATATAAATTTTATTTTAAAATAAATCTATAATAATTTGTATTCGTTTGTGTTTATGAGTTTTTTTGTGTTCATCATGTTCATGAACAATTGTTTGTGTTCGTTTGCTTTTGTTTGTGTCCATTTGCGTTCGGTAAGTATTCGTGAACAGTTCATGAACATGTTCGTTTTCTTAATGAACGAACACGAACAAGAAATCTCGTTCGGTAAGTGTTCCTGAACAGTTTATGAACAAGTTTATTTCTTAACGAACGAGCACGAACAAGACCTTGTTCGTGTTCGTTCGGTTCGTTTGCAGCCCTATAGACATGGCAACCATAGTCGGATCAAAGCATAGACTAATATGATGTTACCTTGTTGGTTCTTTTTCGTTTATCTAGAAAAGAAAATTATTGATACAGTAACACTTATGGTTTAACTAAATTAAACACAGGGCGGTATTAAAAAAACCCAAAATTAAAAAAAAAAATATTACTCTCAAGTCTCAAGGATTAAAAAATAAAAATAAAAATGGGAGATGCATGTATGTACTTTATGTGTCTTTAAGAATTGGACGGCAACATTTATTAAAATAATGGGAAAGAAAATAATAATGATAATGAAAGTAGAAACGTGTAGGGAGGTAGATGAAAGAAGATCCACGTCAGTAGATAAAGCACGTGTCGTGTTGTAAATAGGCTTCTGATATTCCCATAGCCCCTCAATCAACCTTGGCAAGTGGGCCCACCTTCCAACTTGTTCAATTCCTATACACTACTTGATGTCTTCTCTTATTTTTTTATTCCACACTTTTTTTTATTAATTTAATCTTTCAGAACCTTTGCATCGAAAAGGAAATATATGTATTGTTTTTAGGAAATATCTGCATATAAACGCCAACATAGTTGTGATAATCAATTGTGTCAAGTTTGTCAAATGGACGAATGATAATATAGTTTTCAGATTATATAATTTACGTAGTTATATTGCGAGTTTTTAAAAAATTAAAACACGTAATAACTTACTTTGTGATCGTATTATACAACACTTTAAAAGTGTTAAAAATGTTTTACGTATGATTTTATATAATGATCAAATAAAATTACTAGGGAAGGTACAAATTTGACGTGATGCCTTCGTGTTTTTACACTTGTGTGTGTTTGTCGTTGTCTGACTTGAGACTTTTCAGCGATTTATAATGTGTTTTTCACTTGTGAGCGGGTTTACCGGACAAGTTGCATTCTCCGTTTTTGTTAAAAGTTATTTTTTCCTCTCTTTGATTAACAAAAGCCTAAAGATAAAAATACAAATGAAATTTGTTAAGTATATCAATGACTTTGCTCTTTATTTGAAGTATAGTATCTGAACAAACACTTTCTTGGTGTTGAGAACAACTTATTTTCAAATAACCTGTTTATGTCCAAACAATGAATATAATTTTATGGATCACCTATTATGTAGCAACTAAACAAACACTTTCTTGATGTTGGGAATAACTCAAGTGATACATATTTCGAGTATAATGTCTTACTCTAAAACAACAATAAAGCTTTCATATTTCATTTTATATTTTTTTATGGATTGTTTGGAATGCTAGAAACAATGTCATATTTAATCCCAATAATCTGGATCCGTTTTGTAGTAGTGAATATAGCAAATCCAAGTTTTATATAAGGGTGTCTCGAAGATCAAGGGAGATTATAAACTACTAGGAATCTTGATATTTATCAAATGTTTTGACGAGTTGACGTATGGGTTGTGTTTCTTTCTTTGTTTGTTTTGTTTTTTTTTTTTTTTTTGCTTTAAATTAAGTTTTTTGTTGGTTCTTTTATTCATTTCGCTTGTATGTATTTTTCCAGCATTCAATCTTATAATATACAATTGTTGTTAAAAACTAATTTTTATTATTAGTATTAATTCATTAATACATACTAGGTTTTAACATTCGCGTGTTGCAGCGACGCATTATGCGGTTTGAAGACCACAATCAACTCCAAACAAAATTTACGTCGAAATATAAAATAACTTGAATTTATATTGTCGAATGAACACATTTTATGATTGACGCAACTTCAAACCAAGATTGCACCGAAACATAGGCCAACTCATAACGTACACATATATAAGCATGTGTGGTTACCGTATGTGGCGTTATGAAGTACAGGCTACAATCGCCACAACTTGTTTTAAACAAAATTTATGTTGAACATAAAGTATATCGAATTTATATTCTAAAAAAATACATTATATTTGACCTAACTCATTTTAAAAAAAAATTACAGTGAAACATATATAATTTAAAATGTACTAATTAATAAGCGCAAAAATATTTTATATCCGAACCGGCTCATTTACGAACATATACTTAATAGAAAATGTCCTTACTACTTTTGATATATAATAATACTTTTTAATCCAGCTGACCTATAATTTATTATCAACTATATTGTTTATTATGTTTGTCTTTTAACAATATATATATATATATATCAAAATCGAACGATGGTGATGGTTATAGGCTTGTTGGACTGTTGTGTGACATTGTTGAACCATCTCTACCGTCACAACCCTTGATCACCGCCGCCACTATAATCATCAATAACCAACGACAATATGTCTTTCTTATTTCCCTCTGGTAGTGAAGGACGACATTCATCATTGTGATGGAACGGAGGCTGCGCGCCAAAGATTTCATATTTCTTTATCCTCGAAAAGTCACACACACACTCTCTCTAACCGTCTAAAATGCTTGTTTATTGAACCCTAACAACACGTTGGTGATCAGAGGACCGCATGTATCACCCACGCATAATCTATTTGTATCTTATACATAAAGCACAATAAAATCACTATTCATTTGTTTGCATTTATAATAGAATATTTTGTATGTTATATTCATGAACTTATTTAAAAAACATAGATAATTTTCATACTCTAAAAAGAAGGTAAATTGGGGTGTCACATGTCAGCATCATATTTATTCTTATCAAATTTTCATGTTTATCTCGTTTCTTAAATAATTATATTAATTATTAATAATATTATTTATTTATTTTTATATTATAATTAGTTTTTTAATAAATTTAGAAAGCGCTTATTTTATTAATGTTATTTCTATAGAAATAGTTTTTTTATAAAAATATTTTTTTTTCTAAAAAATAAACTACTTTTACGTAATATATTGAAAATGGTTTTTTTAAAGTAAATTTTTATAAAAAATAATTGAAATAGGAAGTTATAGTTAGGAAATTTTTAAAAATAAAAAATTTTAAAACGTTGTTTTGAAATAAAATGTTTGCTTTATCGTTGAAAATAACCAAAAAATTTAAAAAGTTTATATTATTGTTTAATTACTTATACGTAATTTTAATTATATCATGTTTTATTATATTGCTTTATAATTAATATTTTTATTATATTTAATATTTTATTTTTTAACTCGTGTAATACACATGTTTACTAAATATAATAACATGTATATAGCAAAATATTAATTTAAATACATACAATCTTATAAACTTATAAGGAATTTTAGAAAAATCTCAACTTTTTTTTTTTGAGAGAAAAGAGAATCGCTTGTTGATCTTTCTCAATCCGTTCGTAATAATTTTGATCAAATTTTAATACGCCAAATACGCAGCATCATAATTCTAGAGGAAAATGGGTAGAATATCGGGTCGAGGGTCCACCGTTTAGGACCACATCCGTGTCAAAAAAGGCAACCTTTTCTTTTCACAAAATCGTGGTAACTTTTCATTGGGCCACGTATCCGCCTCATAAAAACCGCCCACGTGTACCCTCAGGATATAACCAGCAACAAGATTTTATTTAAAAACCAACGGCCCAGATCCCATCTCGGTGTTCAGATTTCTACGTCATACCAACTATACATGTCGGGTGGGTCTTCCCGTGACGGTGACGGGCAGCTGTCCGTCCCCACCACTCCTTCAGCAGGTATAATATGCTCTCTTCCCCCCTCCCCCTTCTCATTATACTTTTATTATTATTATATTTTTCAACTCTCTCTCGTCTCCTTCGTTTTCATCAAAGATTTCTCGTATCTTATCTCCTTCACATCTTTAATTGCTACAGTCTGAATTTTGGTTGTATTTATTGATAAGTGGTGTAAACTATCAGTATTTTGGGTTTTGAAATGGCTGGTATGTGCTGTGGTGTTGTTGGTGAGACGAAGACACCCTCCACTGTTGAGCCTAGCGGTGGTGGTCAAGGTAGACGACGAAGGATGGAGATTCAACAGCTGAAGTTGTTCGCTGCTGCTGCTGCCTCTAACGTCGTGATGCCTCTGCCGGAGAGCAAAGTAAAACGACGAAAGGTTGGAGGATTTGAGGCGGATGATATGAATTTGCGTACGCCTTCAGGTTCCGAAAACGCTGTTCGATCGAGTGATGTGAAGACGGAGGAAGTCGGGACTTCGTCGGAGGTGTTGGAGAAGGAGAACTCTCGATTCGGTCTTACTGTTGTGTGTGGGAGGAGGAGAGATTTGGAAGACGCTGTAGCGGTGAAACCGTCGTTTTGTAAGACGAATTCTCAGAGCTCCGATGATCTGCACTTTTATGGCGTTTACGACGGCCATGGATGCTCACATGTAAGTTTCCGATCTGAAAATAATGCTATTTTGAAGATCTTCAACTCGATCTGTAAACCTGTAAATCTGTAATTCTGCAATTCGGTAATTCTGTATGCTGATTTGTTTTCTGTTAACGTTTTCAGG
Source organism: Flaveria bidentis (assembly GCA_018326385.1). Taxonomy (NCBI): domain Eukaryota; kingdom Viridiplantae; phylum Streptophyta; class Magnoliopsida; order Asterales; family Asteraceae; genus Flaveria; species Flaveria bidentis. The sequence continues at coordinate 41,137 of BJCM01063621.1, forward strand.
TGGCGATGAAGTGTAAGGATCGGATGCACGAGATAGTGAAAGAAGAAGTGGAAAACTGCGAGAAATCGATCGATTGGACGGAGACGATGACGAAGAGCTTCTCACGAATGGATAACGATGTAACTGAATGGAGCAACAGTGCTTCAAGCTCAAACTGTAGATGCGAGCTTCAAACTCCTCAGTGCGACGCCGTCGGATCAACCGCCGTCGTCGCCGTGGTTTCGCCGGAAAAGATCATCGTCTCCAACTGCGGTGATTCCCGTGCAGTCCTCTGCCGTAACGGTGTCGCTATACCACTGTCCACAGATCATAAGCCCGATCGACCCGATGAGCTTAAACGAATCGAAGACGCCGGTGGTCGCGTTATTTATTGGGATGGTGCTAGAGTTCTCGGAGTCCTAGCGATGTCACGAGCAATCGGTATGTTATCGACGACTTATTGTAAATTCGTAATAATAATAATAATAATAATAATAATAATAATAATAATAATAATAATAATAATAATAATAATAATAATAATCGATCTAATAACATAATAAAACGAGATCTGGTCACTAGACACTAATAGTTACTTTTGTAATTTTGTTCATCAGGTGACAACTATTTAAAGCCGTTTGTGATACCGGAGCCTGAAGTAACGATAACGGAACGGAGTGTTGACGACGAGTGTCTGATTCTCGCAAGCGACGGGCTATGGGATGTGGTGTCAAACGACGTTGCATGCAGTGTTGCGAGCATGTGCCTGAGGTCGCAAGAGGTTCCGTCACCGCCGAGGTCTCCGGGAAGTGTGTTGAATGTGGCTCGTGGTGAGAGCTCCGATAAGGCGTGTTCGGATGCGTCTATTTTGTTAACGAAATTGGCATTGGCTAGACACAGTACGGATAACGTTAGTGTTCTGGTGGTTGATCTTAGGAGGAATTTATGACAGATTTATATAATTTTTTCTTATTCGTTTTGGAATTCTAATCCTATTTTGTTATTTGTAATGACATCGGTCGATCAAAGAAGATCAAAGATGAACCGATTTGATGTATCATCAAGAATTATATAAATGTATAGTTGTGGAAGTACACCTTTTAATATGAATACAATGTGTTTTGATCGTAAGTTAGTGAACAATGTTGCCGATAGAGATCCATTTCCCATTATTCATAGCTCGAAAGTGATCAGAAAATGAGTAAATCACACGGATTGTGATTATTACTAGAGTGAATCTAACACATTCACTAATCTACTACTAACCTTATATGTTCACACATTCATCAAACTACTACCAAAATTACATAATTGACTATATTTAGTCTGATAGGTCAGATTGGTTTAAATTAAATTAAAATTTCGATGAAAAATCAAAGTGAATTACACGGATCGTATGAAAGTTTTACTAAAAAGAAAAATACTTGTTTAAAAATTGGTTATGCAAGCTTAAATATCACCCTAAGATGTATGGAGTTTAATGAAATAAATTTTTTTGTTAATAATATAAAAATAGCGGCATGATCGGTATTGATTATTGACGAAAAGTAGTTCTTCTATTGTGATTTCTTTCAGAGACGTAAAAGAAGACTACTCTTCGTTAATCGGCTCCATTGCTCCAAGTGTCACCAAGATATCACGTAAGTTGAAATTCCAAGCGATTAATATAAGAAAAGAATATAATACCAAACTGATATTAATATTCTAAGGACAGATGTTCTTCTTCCATTGGTACAACACACATCCGTATATTATATATTATTTTTCTTAGAGATTAGGTGTGTTAACTTCCATCAAAATTATTCTCTCATTATTTCCTAAATTTCCTTGTTTCCCCCTTCTTTGTACGATGCTTGAATCGATGCTGCTTTTACATATATAGATGATTGATTCTCAAGTATATTTGAACAGATTGCTCTTGACCGCTAAAGAATAAGCAATTGAGAAATATTTTGAATAGTTTTTATTGTATTTTCTTTTAAGGTGTTTAACACACTCATCTATATTTGTTTACAACTCTAGATCAATGTCTGTCACAATCCGTCAAAGGATCGAATTCTTTAACTCATAATAAGGAACACAATCGCGTAAACAATAGATAACATTAAACTACATATACTTTGGTAAATAATTTATAACTGATTTGTCTAAAATGTTGCGAATAAACCTATGAAACCTCAAGGTGTCTTTTAAAAACAAGATTTATTATATAAGTTGAATATTTTTTCTTTAATTTGTATTTTAAAAATAAATAAAAATAGTGTTTTATAACAAACCGGTTTCCGATCTGATTCTGATAGGTTTCGGTTACTCCACTACTCAAATTGGTTTGGACCCTACCCGCCTTCACCTAACAATCTGTTTTTACTAACTTTGACAAAATCTAATTGTGTATTCTAACCCGATTCACAAGCCGGTGAAGATAGGGATCTAAGTGACAAGTTGGTCAAGTTAGATATAATTCCTATTATTCAGCGATTAGTATTGGAATCAAATAAGACTCTAACAAGTTGGTTAGATCCTAAAGTTTAGCAATCCTAATTACATTCAAATAGAATTTTTTTTGAAAATAGGACTTTTTGAAAAATGAAGTTGACAAGGGGTGAAAATCTCGGGTGATTTTGACATTAAAGGTTCCCGCCCCTGCCAGGGGCGGGTTCTGCTACCGAAGATGTTGATGATGTGAAGATGTTGATGATGTGATGTGACTTGTCTCAAGTTCAGAGAACTCGCCCTTGCCAAGGGCGGGTTCTCAAACAATTCTGATCCACACATATAACCTACTCCAATTACATTTATAACCGTCCACACATTTAACCTACTTTCATATATATATA
>BJCM01063622.1:0-21898 GCA_018326385.1 Flaveria bidentis
TGTTACTAAAAGTCTTCGAAAGAAATCTGTCTTCATGAACTTGAAGCTTCGGAAGACTTTGTCTCTGAGGCTTCGGAAGACTTCATGTTTGGCTTCGGAAGATATTGGTCTTGGCTTCGGAAGATTTCACACTTAGAGTATTTTCTGTTTCATGTGTGAAACTTCCTAAGCTTCTTCTTTAATGCACTTGTGCAGCATGCAGGATAGACTTAGGATGTTTAGGTTGCATCAGCCTCTTCATTAATCTCTATATTCTTATTTTTATATTTATAATTATGTTAAAAATTACTACTTCTTCTTTTTTCTTTCAATTAAATAATATATTTTTATACACTAACTTTTATAAACTCGTGTATTACACGGGTCGAATAAATAAAATATTGATATAATATATTTATTAATTATAAAATGATATTTTAATATATGATATGACTGAAATTACGTATCAGAAATGAATATAAATAATAAAAAAAATTAATATCAACTTTTTAAAAAAATAAACATTTTAATTTTAAAACAAACCGTATAAAAATGTTATTTTACTAAAATTTTCTTATTACAACTCCCAAATTTGATTATTTTATGTTTTAATAAAATGGACTTATTAAAAATATTAATTTAGTTAGAAATAACTTTAATAAATAAATTTATTTCTTAATTTATTATATATTAAAATGTATTAAAATAATTTTATTATTAATTAAGGTAATTATTCAATAAGAGAGATGAGTGAAAAAATGGCGAGAATAATTGTGGTGCTGACACGTGGCACCCCCATTTACCCTTTTATTATAATAAGTAAGATAAGTAAGATAAGATAAGATTTTTTATTATATTTTCTCTCTCATTCAGTCACAATCACTTTAAAAAATATTAAAAAAATTATAAGGGTTAAACAATGAATTCTTAAATTTACAAATAAACAGTAACGCAACCATTCAAAATCATCCCATATAATTTAAGAACTCACACTCACATAATTATAAAGCATGGGCTGTGAATGCTCTTATTGAAGTTTTAAAATGTAATGTTTTCAAAACCGAACCGGACAGTGAACCGACACCTTATCAGTCCGCTGGTCAAACCGGTTTTACCAGTCGAATTGTAGATAAGAACCGGATAAAATTATAATTACTTTTTATAAATATATGTAAAAATTACAAAGAAAATAAAAAATTATATAAAAAACCGGTTCAACTGGTCCGGTTCTAGTTCAACCGGTGCAACCGGTCTGACCATTGATTCAACATTAAAACGGTTTTAAGCATCGAGCCGGACCGGATTGGAGTCCGGTTCCCGGTCCAACCGGTCGGACCAACCGGTCAGGTCCGGTTTTTAAACCATATTAAAATGATAAAGATTATTCATGACTGTACGGATAGTTGGAAGGTTTGAACCAGTTTTTACTTAAAAGATTATTAGTATATTGTACTATGTCTTTCAAAAGTTCAATAACTGGTTCTAAATTTAAATTCAGACTTAACATTTAAATATACTAACTCTCTAATTCAAACCGTGAACCAATCGTATGGATCAACCTAAGCAACTGACTTGCTTATGTTCGAATGGTTTGCTTGGTTCAAAGATTTACCTTACTTATGTTCGAATGGTTTGATTGGTTCAAAGATTTACCTTAAGTATCTCAATATCATGGCTCAAGTCGTACAAAACAACATTACACAAATTATAGGATAAGTGATACGTGCCACTCCGCACGTCCAATTGCATAACATCCATGTTCCATTTGTTTAGCTTCATGTTTTATTTGTTTCTTAATTTGTTTTATTTATGTATGTATGACCTCCATCATCTTATGTAGTGGGTTTGGTTTTCATCTTTTGCATATTTAAGAGTTTGTACGTGAATTCTTAAAAGAGAAGAAAATTAGTTAAAGTCTTGTTTGGAGTCTAACCCGCTTAAAGGGTCTTATCGTTTGAGAGATTTACCATCTCAAATCAGTTTATAACAATAACACTTTATTATCAAATCAAAAACCGATTCAACCATTGTATAAAGTAGGAACTAAATCAAACATATACCCATAAAAATAGTATTATAAGAGCATTCATAGTAGGTGTCCTACATTGATATCAGTGTGTGTGTCTTATATTATGAGGGATGGTTGTAAGTGAAAAAGAAAGAAAATTTATAAGAATTATATTATGATTACTTATTTTCTTATATTTAAAGAAACAAGATACAACCTTATAATTTTTTTAATATTTTTAAAAGTAATTATAAAAATAGTTAAGATATAAATATAATAATAAAGATATACAATAATACTATTTAGTTAAATTATAAAGTAAAAATATAATTTTTTAATGTAAATACGAAAGATGAGAATAAAAAAATAAATGTGAATGTTGAGATAAAGAATGTATATTATTATTATTATTATATGCACATAAATGGAGCATGTTAGCCACGCGTAGGAAATAAAACTCAAAAACTCAATCTCCCTTTTCTGTTTCATCTTCGATTAGGGTTTCAATTAGGGGATAACACTATGCTGACTACCGGAGGTGGAGGTACCTTTTACTGGTTCCAAAATAATCAACACACCAATTCCTCTTCCAAACTCCACGGGATTGTTGTCGTTTTCACTTGGCCTTCGATTCCTAAGTCTCAATTGAAGGATTACGTCCATCTTTACGCGTCTTGTGGCTGGAATTCTCTTGTTGTTCTTTCGGATTTTTTCAATCCGTAAGTTCCTCGTATCTTCTCAATTTTACGACTTTTACTTGTAGTGCTTAAAGGTTTTTTTTTTTAATAGTGTTTTAGTAGTGTAGATTCTGTGTGGATGATAGTATATTCTGCAATGTTAAAGCTATATGGGTGTTGTCATGCAAATAGAGGTAGATTCAAAGGATCCCTGCAATTTGCCCTTTTCAATTTGGGAATTTTGATTTAACTTTAGAGAATCTGTTGTGTTTCTCCACTATGTGGGAAGTGAGATAGGTTATATGATGTTGTTCATGTAATGCTTCATAGACCTGTATCTTGATAATTTCTGATTTCATGCTGGAATCAAATGTGTTGCTTAGCATTTTAGGGTTATTAGATTATGATGTGATAAGTTTATTCAAAACTCACGGGTTACCACCTGTTTTTATCAAAAGTGATGAAATTTTTATTATTGAGATGAAAGATTTACCTTACTTTTCATTCCGTACTAACTGTATACACAATCTTTAACCATCCAAAAATTGAAACTATTTAGTGTTTTGAATGCTCTGCCAACTTCTTATGGGCTTGTTTTAGTTAAAGAGCTATAATTTTGTGTTACTGTTTCTGTTGATATTCATGATCTCTAAGAAGTAACACCTGAGATTATAATTATGTAATTTACTTTTTAAAGCTTTAATTCATTTACTGTGTAGGCTTTTTCCTGAGAGAGCCACATCACTTGCATTTTCCGTCGTCGATGAGCTTCTGGAGGTCAGTTACACTTTCTTCTTTGATCTGTATTCCGCCAAGTAGAAGCTTTCTTCTCTTAGAAGATGGGTTCAAGTGTCTATATTTTTAATTTATTATGTGAAGTAGTAAACCTGCTGTGCTTTTGAATTATGTTTGTGGGTGTAGGAGTTGAGGCCTAGACCATGTCCTTTAGTCCTTGCATCCTTTTCTGGTGGTTCACAAGCTTGCATGTACAAGGTTTTTCAGGTAGATTTTTTAATCCCAAACAAACTTATTTTTTAGTTTTCATGATCACCCAAGTAAACTTTCTACTTATGATTTTTAGATCATCGAAGGTACATGTGAAGCACATCTTAATCCGGTACGTATTGTGTCTCTCCTATATTATAGAAGGAGAAAATAAATGTAAGTTAAAGCGATTTTTACAATTTACACATTTACCTGTAAGGTGCATACCACAAGATCGTCTATTTACCTCGTTTACTATGTAGTATGTACACCATCATTTTATTAGTTTTGACTATTTTGCTTCTATACCATGTGAACTCCAGAAACATATATGTTTGTGGTGGAAAGGTAAAATGAATCACTATTTTAGAGGCCTATGTGTGTGTAGTGAAAACTGGTGTACAAATAACCTCACTTAAAAACAACTGGGTTGAGTGGTTGACGTCCTTTCATTTTCTTATTGTGTTTTCTTTCCTTTTCTTGTGAAGGATGATAATCGTTTAATCATGACTTGCATCTCTGGACAAATGTATGACTCTGGTCCAGTCAATGTTACCGGTGATTTGGGTGCTCGGTTTGCCTTAAACTCCTCCATTCTCAATGTGCCTGGTTCATCAAAATTGGTATCAATGGTTGCAAAAGGTGTCACATCAGGTCTAGATGCGCTGTTTCTTACTAGATTTGCGTCCCACCGCTCTGAATATTGGCAAACGCTTTATTCCTCAGTTGTAAGTTTTTAACATGTGCTATTTTAGTGGGCGTTTAGGATTTTTTTAAAATTGAAACTGTTTATGTACTTACCTACTTATTTCTTTGAAACAATCAACTTCAAACTGCTAATTTTTCTTACAAATAAGGTGGTTAGTACACAACAAAAGATTATTATTGGACAACTGTATTCTTAGAACAATAGAAAAGGACAAATCGAGGTAATTAAAATGTAAGATGATAATTGTATGTTGTGTTCAGTACATTTCGTGTTGTGTATAAATCACCTCATGTTTTTAATATATGCAATTTTAGTGAGTGTTTGCGATTGCTGATTTTAGCTGATTGTTTCTTTTTAGGAATAAGCAATTGGGGATACAAACTTCAAACTGCTTATTCAACTTATTTCACTCCCAATACTTAAAACATCTCATTGTTGTATAAAAATGCAGCTTCAATTTAGGAGGTGCATATGGTTGATTATTATAACTGCTTTTTATGCTTATTGGGTGATAGGATCAGAATATAGTAATTATTTGAAAGTAGATGTCAAATCACAACCAACAATTGAAACTATGATGTTACAACCATAACAAATTACTGAATTTTTAAGCTTCCTATTTAATAGTATATTTTTGTAGCATTATTGTGTTCTTTCTTATTGCATTTTGATAGTACAATAAGTTGTTAAGACTGTTTGGGATTGCTATCCAAAATGCTTATCTGATTTTGTATGTTAAATAAGTTGTGTTGTATCAACAGTTTTAAGATGCTTATTACAAAAATAAAGCAATAAACAGATAATTTCCAACATTCCATTTGAGTTATTCTAACATTCCTTTTTGTCATGTTAATTTTAGGGTTTAGGGGCCCCATTTCTCATATTGTGTTCAGAAAATGACAATCTTGCCCCTTATCCGGTTATATGCTCATTTGCCCAACAAATACAAGGATTAGGAGGGCATGTTCGACTTATTGGATGGAAGGACTCTCCTCATGTAGGTGAGTTTTGACTACTGAACTTGTATGACTCACATATGCCTGGCAAATGTCAATAATCGTATGCGTGGGACAACCAAGTGTCTTGAGTGGTCCTAAATTTGTTGATCGTATTTTTGTTGTCATAGGTCACTACAAGCACAATCCCATCCAATACAGAGCAGCTGTGACTGAATTTCTTGACCATTCAATTTCAATATTCAACCAAAAACATCAAAAGCTAGGGGAAAGAAATGGCATGGAGGGAATGCACAATAATATATGTGAATTAATTTGTGACCTCCAAAAGGCGGCGGTCAACTCGAACGAAAGCCTAAGAAGAGTAGCAACCGGGCCAAACGACCACTTTTTCTTACCAAGTTCAGCCGAGTGTCAAGCCAGTAAAGAATCAGGCTCTTTACAAGATGAAGAAAGAGAACATAAAACAAAGGTCCATTTAGGCAGCCCACCTGGCCTGAACCCACATAGTGTTCTTGGTCAAGTGTTGTTTGATGTGTGTGTGCCTAAAAACATTGAAGGCTGGGATATTAAATTTGAAAACAGAAAGCCGTTTGCAACTGCAAGTAAAAGTTCAATGTTTTTAAAACGCATGAGACGGTCAAGATTATGAAGCAGTGAATCTTAGGGTGAGTTTGTAACATTCTATGACAGTGTATATATGAACTGGGTTGGTGGGGCGGGATGCCTCGTCTACGGTAAGATGTACGGTTTGGTAATTTTGCACAAAATGTACAGGTAGGGTGGCGTTTGGATGTGTCTTGTAATAGATTGTATGCTATATGAACTTTTGGAGTTTTAATGATATTTCGTTACATTTGCATACATAACTTTTTCTGACATGATAGGAATGTAGCAATATTGACATTGTATGATCTTTTACACACATATAATGGGATACCACAACGATATAAGATCAAGTATAAGGAAAAAGATACAGGGCGGAGGCATGTTAATGAGTATGGTTCAAGTGACGCCATCAATTTTGTTCATATATATATATATTGTTTACGCTATCAAAATACAAGTTACCTTATATGATTTTTTAGAGTGAATCAATTCATGTCTTGTTAACTAAAATATTAGGCCTAAGCCCAAATAGATAACCCATTAAGATTATTTGGTAATTAAATGCTCAATTGTACTTGACCCAGATACTTTATATAGTTATGAATAAATTACATAAATGATCCTTGTGGTTTATTTTAAATAAATAAATTACATAAATGATCCTTGTGGTTTATTTTAAATTTGGGAATTGGTCCCTAAACTTTTTTCATTTATGAATTTGATCTTAAAATGCAAACTTTATTTACAAAGTTGGTCCCTGATTATAAACCCAATTAGTATACCCAGTTAAATAGGTCATGTGAGGTGCACACTAGGGACTTTTTTGTCATTTTGCCTTCATCCCCTCTTTAATAAAGTGGTCCATGTGGTTGTTCTTCATTTTATGCCCAACATCGAGTCTTATGTCATGGATTAAAAAGAGAAATTGTGGTCTTATTGGATGGGTTGACCCAACAATGTGTGCAAAAGTTAGTAAATCATGTCTGGATTGTTAAAGTTCATCGATAGTTGTGAAGGCAAGAGCAAGTGCAATTGAAAGAGAAGATTGAGCTTTATGCTTGAAATTAGTTGGTTGTTCTTCATATTTTATTATTCTTTAAAGTGAAAAAGAATGTTATCAAAATCAGTAGTTTATGTAGTTCGCTTTTGGTATGTTTAGTTGGTATAAAAAATTGTATGTTTGCCACGATGATATGTTAGATTGATATGTTTAACTGAAAAAAAATGAATTTGAGGTATATACATTGGTATGTTGATTTTGTGGCACAAAATTGAATTTGAGGTATACGAATGGCGTATAGCAGACCCTAAATGGCGTATGATTTTGTTGTGTTATACTATGTATGGAGTACTATACTCTATATTGAATACTATGCTCCCTTATGGAGTGCCATACTAATTGTTACATCTAATGCATACGCTTTCAAATATAAAAGCTGCATAGTAACAAGCTGATTCCCAAATGTGTTAACATATAACAATTGCTTTCATACAAAATCAAGCAGTTCAAATATAATAGCAAAACATAACAAGTGTTCCAATATAAAAGCAAAAGCATAACAAGGTTTCATATAAAATCAAGTAGTTAATACCAAATCCATAACGAAGTTTCACACAAAAAGGTTCATAAATAGCATTCAAAATATAAAATCAAATTCATAACATTTTTCAAAAATTGACCAAAAGACCCAATCAGTTACTTAGTAACAGGTTGTTTTCTTTTACTCTTGAACTACCATGAGAAGGCACTCCGTTTGCACGAACTGATTATTGACCTTTGCATATTTTTTATTGTGCCCTAGTTCGTTACATTCAAAGAAAGTGACAAACTTTTATTTCTTTGTCATCTTACAATTATGTAAAATTTCATCAACTGTTTTGTTTCTTTTTTTTATCTTTCAATTGGAATGTGATGCTTAAGTGGAGTTAAAATTTGTTGGACAAGGAGATTTAGGTCATAGTTGCCTACCATTAGTGGGATCAAATTTATTCATATGCACCCTCTTCCATGTATCTAACCAATAGACTGGATCAACCCAAGATTTCGGAACCCCAACTAATATATTACTAGCAACCATGTTGAACATACTTGTCAATACATGTTTACATGGGATTCTAGTTGATTCCCATTTCATACAAGAACATATCTTCTATTGTACATCAACAACATATTGGTCATCTTAAACACTAACTTGATACTTGTGCAGACCATTCTAAGACACCTTACATCTTGAAGCCTCCGACTTGATTTGATTGAATTATTTAGTGGTTATAGGTGAAAGAGGTCCTTCACTTTAACAACCTTCTAGACATTCATAATTTTCCTCATAATGTACTACCTAATATATTCTAAACAAGTTATAATTGGTTTGTCTCCTCCTTATACAAGTTGCTAGTAAAAGACTTCACACATGTTCAACAAGACATCACTTTTGCATCTACCTGATTACATAAATTTTAATAAATTTATTTACTAAGTTAATGAATTAATACTCAAAGTAAAGAAGCATAACTAATCATAAAAATGAGACTTAGACTAGTTTCTTGGTTGGATCTTAATCAGCCAATCATACACACATTGACTAGTCTTCCTTTAACTCCTCTATAACTTGTTGAAACTGTGGGATAGTTGTGGTTGTTGCAACTCTCCACAAGAAATATTTGTACAATTTCAAAATTGTTCATATTTTTATGGATGCGTCTTAAATAGAATTTTTGCTCATTACAAGGAAATGTATTTGCCAAAGCACGTGTAATGCCATAATATTAAAGGAAATTAACATTTAGATGCTAAACAAGTTATGCATGTAAAATATAAGGAAATAAATACAAACCTTTTGTCTGTCACTTATAAATGTAAAGTTTGAATTTAAAATCAACCTCAAATCTTCACTCAAACATTACAAGAACCATGTCCATGTAGAAGTGTGTTCAGCTTCAAAAATAGCATATGCAACTTGATATATGCTACTGTTAGCATCAATACCCACTACTATCAATATCCGACTAGGCCATGGCCCTATGATAAAAGACACATCTAACCCTAACAGTGGTCTCATACCTTATTCAAATCCCTTTTTAAAAGGAGCTAGGTAGAATTAAATCCTTCTGAACATCCTTATATCACTAGCCGGATCACAACATGGTTCCAAATTAATCATGATTGTGGTGTCTAGGTTGGTTCTTTGTAACTCTAAAGAGTAGTCCCTTAGCAGTGCATATTGCTTTATGTAATCTCCCTGGATCTTCTTATTTACTATAACCTTAGCCCTAAATATATTCATCTCGAAAACATGAACTTCATACTTACATCACAATTGTTTTTGAAGTGCTTTGATTGGTATATTAAGGTCTGGTTGTATTGTTTCCTGCATTTTCTTAGATAGGTAAATAGTTATACATGCTTCACAGACCTTGTCTGTAGACAATGACTACCATTCACATAAGATTTCAAGGTCCAAGTTTCATCTTTATTTCCTTTGGAAAGATACAAAGCCCATAAACAAGTGGGTTTGGCTTTAACTTTTGACTTTATTACATCATTCAACTTTCCTTTTGACCCACCTACCCTATCATATCAAATGTGGGGATGTTTCCTTTGCAAATAAACCTAAATCTTATCTTGTCATATCTTATAACTTGTAACTGCCTTCTACTCTATTGCATGAGTTGAAATCATTTCCTTTAATATTTCTTTGTTTGGGAAAACTTTCCCAACATTAAACTAATCCCTTCTAAACTGCCACCCATTTGTGCTTGTTTTCTCTTTTAAGCTTCTTCAATACTCTTGTTTGCTCATATTTTATAAATTTGATCCCATTTTCAACATCATCTGGATAAATATAAGCATCTATAAGGTTTTATGTAAGACTAATACACCTAAAACATTTAAAGTCTTTCCTGCATGCATGCGTTGAAGTACAGAAGTAGAAATGTTTCGGAAGTTTTACACATGCACTAAAAATATTCTAAGTGTAAAATCTTCCGAAGCCAAGACCAACATCTTCCGAAGCCAAAAGTGAAGTCTTCCGAAGCTTCAAAGAAAAAGTCTTCCGAAGCCAAGACCAACATCTTCCGAAGCCAAAAGTGAAGTCTTCCGAAGCTTCAAAGAAAAAGTCTTCCGAAGCCAAGACCAACATCTTCCGAAGCCAAAAGTGAAGTCTTCCGAAGCTTCAAAGAAAAAGTCTTCCGAAGCCAAGACCAACATCTTCCGAAGCCAAAAGTGAAGTCTTCCGAAGCTTCAAAGAAAAAGTCTTCCGAAGCCAAGACCAACATCTTCCGAAGCCAAAAGTGAAGTCTTCCGAAGCTTCAAAGAAAAAGTCTTCCGAAGCCAAGACCAACATCTTCCGAAGCCAAAAGTGAAGTCTTCCGAAGCTTCAAAGAAAAAGTCTTCCGAAGCCAAGAAGTGAAGGCAAATTATCTTCCGAAGACTTTTGAATACATGCTTTATCTGATATACTTTATCATAAAGCTGAATCTCTTTTCGTTGCAACTATGTTCAGTCACCAACTTACATGAGTTGGTGAAAAGGTCCATGCTTTTGGTAAAATTTATATTAAGGTCTTGAATCTGTGTTTTTTTACTTTATGTACTTTTATCCTTTTTGTAATATATTAGGATGTGATTAATGGCATGTCATAGTCACTAGTCAAAAGGCAATCTGCCTTTTCACTCGACATTTGATTTTGTTTTCTAGTTCAAATGTATCCAACTGGCCTTCAAAGTATGACGGGCTGTAGGATGTAGATAAAGTATCTTAGGTCCTTGTAACTTTCCTTATGCTTTTTACACTTGTAAAAAAACTTGAGAGCAATATACAACATTCTTGTAAACCATATACTTATGTTGTTTTGTTCTTGGTTTTGTATCATATTTTGCTTGTGTTCTAAGTATCATTCTAGTGTGTTAGCAGTTCCCTATTTGATTTGTTAAATGTTCTAAAACAACTCTCCTCATTGTGTGTTTGTGTTGTAAGTAACCAACCCCTCTAAACGGTCCTGCAAATGGTATCAGAGCATTCCAAGATCTTGATTGTAAGATCTTACCAGCTAAGATCCCTCACACACACAAAAATACTTAACATCTCAAACGGCAGCTCTTATAAAAGCTGATATGAAAACCGAAACCATGACAAAGTCCTCACTGATCACTCCTGAAGACTTTGACACTTGGTGCCAACAGATGGAAGGGTTCATCAAGTCATAAGACTCCAGGATGTGGGAATCTGTTGTCTTAGGACCTCACATACCAAGCACCTCTCCAGCCACTGCTGGAGGTGGTATGATTTCAAAGGTTATGGCTAACTATTCTGAATAAGACAGGAAGATAATAGAGATTGATTAGAAAGCCATGATAGCCCTTCAAATTAGTATTCCAAACTCCATATCTAGAGGCTTCAAGAAGTGCAAAATAGCTAAGAGATGCATTGAAGCTAATTTATGAGGGGTCAACTGAAGCCAAGGAGAACAAGAAGATCTTCTAAAGCAACAATTTGAGAATTTCACCTTCAAATAAGGTGAAACCATGACTCAATAATACTTCAGGTATATTGAGATTGTGGATACTCTAATGGATGTTGGAGTGACTCTTGAGAACAGGGACATTGTAAGGAAGTTCATGTCCTCTCTTCCTAGACAATGGACATATTATTATGTTGTTATCAAGAGAACTAAAAACCTTAAGAATCTTACTTTGATCGAGTTATATGTATTCTTAGTAGATAGCAGATGGAGATGAACATGCAAGGTTCATATGGTAACTCCAGCAATCAACTAAGTTCAACCCTCCATGTGGTTGAAAGGGATAGTGTAGAATCATAACATCATCTTATATGCTACCCTGACAACTCACAGAAGGGTCCTTTCATCACCTTCCCAGAGACACCAAGAGAAAGCTACACTCAAGGAAGCCTATTCCAAGAGACAAGCTCTTCACAAGCCTTTGTGTCTTCTGATGAAAGCACATGCAACTTACTTTTCAACCTTGAAGATCTAGGCTGTATCCATCCAAATGACTTGAAATACATGGAGATAGTTCAACAAATGGCTCTCCTCACTCATAGAGCCAAGAAGTTCTACAAGAGGATATGGAGGAAGTTTCCAAGCAATGCAGCCAGTGGAAAGTTTGGACTAGACAAAAGCAAAGTAAAGTGTTACAACTATAACCAAATGGGTCACTTTGCAAGAGAGTGCAAGGCACTAAGGACAAATGGTGGCCAAGCACAAGCTAGGCCAAACTACACTAAGAGATCCACCCAGAATGAAAAGCCAAAGCAACAAGTTGTAGTTGCTTCTAAAGAATGAGGCTTTGACTGGAGCTTTTAAGTGGAAGATGCATCTCCAAACCAAGCACTTATGGTTGACTATGATGAAGCAAAGGTATTGGAACATCTCTGTACACTTGAATATATTTCTAAAGTAAATAGATACAGATCCTAAACTTAGAGATGAGATCTGATCTTGAGTCCTTAAATATCTTAAAATTTGACTTTAAAAGTGCTGAAAATGATTATAAACTAAAGATAGAGGACTTAGAGAAAACTATTTCAACTCTTAAACATGAACATACCAACTATAGGAATTAGATCAAAGATCTCGTAACCATGTTGACTAAATGCTAGGCTGAGTTTGTGAGCAGCAAAGCCAAGGAAGAAAAATATGTTCTTGAAGAAGAGACCTTCAAGAACATCATATCCTCATCCTTGCATGCAAAATTTTGTTACGAAAATAAGCAGCGACTAGGATCTAGTGAGATAGCTCCTCCACACATAATCTTGTCTGTAAGATCTCCTAGGTGTGGAATTTATGAAGATGAGTTTCCCCTTATAGACCCTATGACTGAAGAGGATGAAGAAGAGATATTGAAGGATTCCTCTGAGAAGAGTGAAGAAAAGCATTCTAAGAAGAGTCACTATCCTTCTGAGGAGAGTGAGAAGGTTGGGATGACCAAGTCAAGAAGGAAGAACTTGACCAGAAAGAGCAAGAGAAAGGCAAAGAAAGCTCAAGAGATCAAGGTAATCTTTCATTCCAAACAAAAACAAGTTTTTTTCTCTGTAAGTTTTGAGGTGGTCAAGACTGAAGACAAAAACTCAAACTCTAGTACCAGGAGTTGTAGTTTATGTCCAACTCATCCCAGCACCATAAAGAAGGCTGATCAGTTGTGTATCACTGCTACACAACCTGAACCATCCAACTCCAAAGGTAGTTCTCACCCTAAAAGAATTGTCACAACATCTACAAATATGAAGATAGAGAAAGAAAGTGATCAAGTTCAGCCATACTCATAGAAGAAGTCTCTTAGGAAAAATAAAATGGATTGTGTCATGTGTGGTAGTACCTCTCATCTTGCTAAGGATTGTATTTACAATCCAAAACGTACTTTCTACATAACAAAGAAAGAGACTTCTGAGAGTTTGGAAAAAAAGCAAGCTTCGGAAGGAAAATCTTTTCCTTCCGGAAGCTCCAAAATGAAGAAGAAGACAAGTGGAAAATTGGCTTAGGAAAAAAATTTGATCTCGGAAGAAAGGAATACTTCCGAAGCACTAAAGCCTGATGTAGTGTTAGCAAGATCTTTTGAAGGTCCAGTCATTAAAACTTCTGAAGTCATCAAAATTTCTGAAGTATTGAAGGTCAAGTCTAAGACTCCAAAGGTGATGTGGAAGTCAAAAAAAGACCAAGTGACTGAAAATTCTTCATCAACATCAGCAAGTGATCCTCAAAACATTACAATAGGACCTATTACTGTTTCATTGTCTTCAACTTCTTTTCATGAGCCCAAGACCAATAAGGCTTGGGTTTTCAAATGTAACTAACCATCTCTTTTTTCAGGAACAACTCAAGACAAACAAAAATATATGGATCATTAACAGTGGTTGTTTTAAGCATATGACATGCAATAGGTTACTACTTTAAAATTTTGAGAAAATTGATGGAGGACCAGTTGCTTTTGGAGGATATGCTGGTGGTTATATTACAGGAAGGGGCAGGGTCACAAATGGTAAGCTCAATATTGAGAAGGTAAACTTTGTCAAGGAGCTTGGATACAATCTTTTGAGTGTATCTCAATTTTATGATCAGAGTCATAACATGCTCTTTACTGAGCATGAGTGCATTATTCTTAGGCCCGGGATGGTTATTCCTCATGAGCATATCCTGCTCAGAGCCTCCAAGAAAGGGAACATGTACAAGATGGACTTGCAAGAAACATCTCCATCAGGAGAAGTTTCATTCTTTTTGTCTAAAGCCAATAGTGATGAGTCTTTCCTCTGGCATAAAAGAATGTGCCATGTAAACTTAAAAAACATGAATAAATTAATTAAGAATGATTTGGTAACTGAAATACCAAAGAAAGAGTTTACAAGTGATGACCATTGCGTTGCATGCCTGAAAGGGAAGCAACACAAGGTATCTCACAAGCCAAAGGAAAGAAACTCCATCACTACTCCCCTATTCTTGTTACATATGGATCTCTTTGGCCCCACTAGTGTAATGAGTTTAGGAAGGACCTCTTATTGTTTGGTGATCACAAATGACTTCACTAGATTCACTTGGGTCTTCTTTCTTAGAACTAAGGATGAGACTCCCGAGATTCTGAAGAATTTCATCTTAAAGATTGAAATCAATATGATCAAAAGGTCAAAACCATAAGATGTGATCAAGGAACTGAATTCAAGAACCAAATCATTGATACATTTTATGATGACAAGGGTATTACAAGACAATATAGTGCTCTCAGGACTCCTCAGCAACACCATCTTGAATACTTGGATGTCCTTGGACCATCTTGAATACCAAAGATCAAATTGCCAAGTTTGATAAGAAATCAGACGATGGACATTTTATGGGATACTCTTTCCAAGCCAAGACTTATAGAGTATAAAACCTCAGAACTAGAGTAGTTGAGAAGTCAACCAATATGACCTTCAATGAGCACACTCCTAGTGTGAAAGGTTCTGGTCCTGATTGGTTGTTTGATCTTGATTTTGTTACCAATTGTTTTAACAAATTTTGTGAGCATGTTTTAGGATCTACAGATATACTATCTAAAGGTGATCCCGATCCAAGATTTAAGCTGAGAAGACCATCAAGCTACACAACTTCAGCTCCAGTTGTAATTATTCCTACAAATGGAGTACCTATCAACATAATAATGACAGATCTAGCTGATACCTCTAGGGTGCCTTCAAATTCTATCTTAGAGGCATAAAAATCAGATGAATGAGCTTCAAATGTAGGAGAAAATGGTGGTGGTGACAGTGATCAAGAATTCCTTGATGCTGACAACCACTCCATTGAGTACAACATCAATGATATCACACACTTATTGGATCAAGTCTCTCTTGATAAGTGTGCTGATGTGGTGGGAGAAACTTCAATGCCAGATCTAAATTTCTCTAATTTAGATCTCTCTAAGCAACTTGCTATGATTCCTCAACTAAGGATCCACAAGTCTCATCCTACCATAAATATCATTGGAGATGTTGACTCAAGGGTAAAAACAAGAGGACAAACCCATGATGCAAATGTTTGTCTTCACTCTTATTTTTTATCCCAGATAGAGCTTAGGAAAACTGATGGGGCTTTAAAGGATGGAAGTTGGGTTGAAGCTATACATGAGGAGCTGCTTCAATTGAAAAGGCAAAAGGTTTGGAACCTATGTCCTCTTCCTCAAGGGAAAACTATTATAGGAACCAAATAGGTGTTCAGGAACAAAAAAGATAATAGAGGAATTATCATAAAAAATAAGGCTAGACTAGTTGTTCGAGGATACACACAAGAAGAATGAATTGACTATACAAATGTTTTTGCTTTTGTTACAAGGCTTGAAGCTGTTAGGATATTCTTAGCTTTTGCTGCCTCCAAGAATTTTAAGATCTACCAACTTGATGTCAAGTGTGCTAGACTTAACATATATAGAACTAAATTTTGAATAGAATAACAATGATTAAATATAAAATCACATGATTTCCCCAAAATATAAACATACAAAAATGGGTAATGAATACTCACTTGGTAATTATAATCGATTTAAAAATGATAGAATGCTAGACTTGACACCAAAAGTTCCTCACGGTTCAACCTAAAGTTTGGTGTTTTTTTGTTAGAATAACAATGATTTAAAGAATAAGGATGAATTAGGGTTTCAATTGGAATTCGGGGTATTGATAATTAGATTAAATAAAATAATGGAACCAATTATATCTTGATTCAATAAAGATGGATTAAATTGATTAAATAATTGAGATTGAAAACAAATCATTAGTGAAATTGAATAATTAAATATTACATAAATATTAATTTATAATAATTGATTACATAAAGGTTGAGTGTTAAAATGTGAAAAAGAATTAATTAATTTAATATTAATTAAATAATATATTTGTTAAAATAATTAAATGAATAGTTAATTATTTAAATGTTATAAAATATTGATTTAAAATGATTTGGAATAGTTTAGGCTTGATTTGAAGTAATTACATATTTTATATAATATAGAACTTATAAATGAAATTTATGATATTTTTATGACATTTAAAGCCTTTAATATTAAAGAAAATATGTATTTTTTATAAACCTTTAAAATATTTAGAAATTAATTAATAATTGACCATTTATCGACCAATTTACCCTTCTTCCTCATTCAACCACCACCACAACTCCACCACCACTTTTTGTCTCCACCACCACCACCACCACACACCATCCATCTCCACAACCACATGACACACCCCATTTCCACCACTATTCCACCACCACACCACACACCTCATCTCCACCATTACTCCACCACACCACCACCACCACCATCCGATCTCTAGCATGCCACCACAACCGTTAAACTTTAAAATTATCATATTCAATTCGCATAACAACACTAACCAGTCTAGTCTTCTTTGCTCCAGCACGCTCGTCGAAGATACCACCTCCTCCGATCATAGAGATTCTATACAACACCACAACATTATGATGAAAACAAATAAAGGGTGTTTGTGTGGTGGAGTAGTGGTATATATGGGGTGTGTCGTGTGGTGGGGGAGATGGGTGGTGTGTGGTGATGGAGATAGTGGTGAGGGGAGGTAGTGGTGGTTGAGATAGGGTTGAGTGATGAAGAAGAATGGTAAATGGTCAATTTACATATACTTAACACAATACATTAATGTCTGTTTGACCCAGGGACGATACATGTTACTTTCTTTTCAAACTTTAGAACTAAACTTGTAATTTTTCAATCCTAAGAACGAAAGATGAAATTTGAGCAAACCTCAAGAACAATCTATGTAATTTACTCGTTTAATTATTTAATATACATGTATCTATATATATATATAAGTAATAAAATTATTATTTTGATTTGTAAACTGAAATTTATAGATGTTAGTGGTGTAAACTTTTGATTTAGAGGTGTATGAATCCGAAGCCCGTTTTTTAAGGTAGATTTTTGAAATCTATGAAAGGTTTTTAGGCAATAAATCAAACAATTTAGGAATGTAAGTGATCCATAAATGTCATTTAAAGGTATGTTGTAAAGTTTAAAAATAAAAGCACGAGAAAGTAACACTTTATATCATATCTAAACAAGATTTGCAAATCTCATGTCATGTTATCATATTTGTAAATACCATTTACGAATCAAAAGCCGAATTTTACCTTAATAATAAGGGGCATGAATGAACACTTACTTTTTTTTGTATTAGCCAATAATCTCTTAGCCTAGTGGTTCAATGAAAAGGTGGGAGGCTTTGCCTCATTTGAAGGTTTAAGGTTTAAACATTGGCAGTGACGAATTATTACTAAATAAGTGTTACTAACTTCTAACAACTAACCAGCCGTTAATTTTTTTTGTATTGGATGTGATGTTTATGCTATAACTCTCTTTGCACAATTGTCCTTTAAAAACCTTTATATTCTGTGTGTTATCGCCGGTTGTTTTCGTCAACACTGTCTTCTACTTTTGTCGTCGCCGACTGCATTGCGGCCGTGCAGTGTGTACAATCTGGTCATGCCTATGGTACAACTCTCTTTTGCACTACCTGACCTTCAAATCCCTTCTGTGCCTCTTTTCCGGTCATGCTCTTTGCTTTTGTCGTCGCTGGCCTCCGCCGACATCACCCTTTGCTGCTATCGCCACCGATGTACAATTATTTGGTCTATTTGCGCCTACCAACCTTTCACTATTGTCATTGCTGATGTGTGTCTCATTCCTTGCATCTGACAGGGATAGTGGTGAAGGCAATTAGGTCAGCTAGGGTTTGGTTCCCCGTTTTGATTCAGCATGGTGGCGCATGTCGTCATGGGTGGCGGTGATGTCGATGGAACCTTTCTAGGTTTTCTGATCTTTGTTTGGTCGTCAATGTTGATGATGGTGGTTTTACGACCGACGTGTCAAATGCGATGTTGATGTCCATGGTGCCGGTGGCGACAGTGGTGGTTGTGCCGGTTACATCTTAATTTTTATGTTAAAACTATGTTTGAATGAAAAGATATTGTTTGGGGGGTGATGTCGATGACGATAAATGTTAACTCCTCTGAGACCATTTATCGTTTGTGCATCGTTGCTACTTCACTTTTAAGGATGCCTATGATGATGAGTTATCACTCATTTTAGACGAGGGTTGCTCTGTTGGTTTTGATGTTTGCTTGTAGAAAACATTGTGGGTTGTAATGACACAATTAAAATTGTGTTGGTTAATTAGGCACGACTGTCATTTATGATTAGCAGTTGCAATCGGATGTCGGTTCCAAACTTCATTTGATATAGTTGGGTTTCATTTGGGTGGTGATAATGATGCCAAAAAAACGATCAATTTGTTGTTATGACATGATAAATCGAAAGTTTGCAATCATGACGGATTACAAAGGTTTTCTGAGCCATTATTTGTTTATCTGGGTCAATAATGCACACAACGTTACATTTCCTAAGATACGAGATGTTTTTATTTTGCCTAGAAACAATGCAAATGGGGAATTTTTTTTTAAAAAAATTAGAGCCTATTTAAAAGAAAAATCCTCAACGGGTGTTAGCATTTTTTTTATTTAAATCGAACTCATGTTCAAAAATTGGCTCCAAAATCAACGTTTCATCTCCCAAGATTGTGCTATGATTTTCTGACAATCACCAACAACATCCCATCAAACTTCACCCTTTACAAAACCCTAAATCCATATCTTTTGTTTCATTCAAATCGATATTCTTTCTTCCATTTTGTATCCACTCTGTTTCGTCTTGTTTCAAGAACATCTTAATGGCGATTGCTCCTCAGTCATCACCCACCAAAAAATCCCCTTTGTCTTCCAAGGTATTTCGGTCTATTAACTGGGTTCAACTATTGGATTTCTAGTAATTATTTTTATCAATTTGAATATTAAGTGGATTTGTTTGTTTGCTTTGTTTGTAGTGCAAGCAGACGAAGACAGTGATTAAGAAGAGATTATTGCAGAAAAAAGCTACAAATCTGAAGCAGAGGGTTAAGAAAGTGAGACCTTTTAAATACACATGTTAGTTAATTAGTTGTACCTAACATAGAATTACTAAAATATAAAATTTATATTTTTCTCCTCTGCTTTGGTTTACGGTTTAACAGGCTTTTGGTATAAACCGTAAACCACAACTGTTTGTTACGTTATGAAAATTTTGAAACCTACAGTCTGAAAGTCTTTAGAAAAACCAAACGTGAAACCAAACCGCTGTCAATTTGTGTGGTTTCATGATTTTAAACCGAACCGTGAACACACTAGACCTTTTTGCGATTGCTCTTTTGGAGGCTTATTTCCTTATTGAGTTTCTTATATACCAGATAACCACTTTTGAGCTTCATTGTACTTGAGCTTTGACTGAACTGTGATTCATGTGTTAAAAAACTTTTCATATTTACAAAATGTAATATTTTTCCCCTCTTTGCATCTTCACATACATTTTTGGCTATTTTATAACGAAAGTCAACTCCTTTTCTTCCATAAGTCAATCAATCAATTTGTTACTGTTTTCAACTGTTTGATTTGGGTAAAGTCAAAATCTTATGTGAGTATAAGATTAGTATCTCATAAATCAAACTGTTGCAACACTTGCTTTAACCACATTTATCATTTACTCATGTGATCTTTTTATAAATATCATTATTGTTATTAATCCCTAATTACTTGCAAATTTTCTTTGAGTAGGTGAGGTTTGATCTTCCCTCCAACTTAAAAGTAAGGTTAGTTCATAGTCTGTAAATGTTCTTTAGTAGGTCCATTTAGGGCGTGTTTGAGATTGCTTATTAAGAATGTGTATTTGCTTATTGCGTTGTGACACAACAATTAGCTATTCCGGAGGTCTTTGAGGCTACTTATCCAAACTGCTCATCTCAGAAAGAAATTAGCAGAAAAATAGTTTTAATAAGTAATCCCAAACAGATGAACGTTCTTTTAGTGATCATTAGTCATTACTAACTAAGTGTCTGATGTTTTGTGCAAAACATTAAGCTATGATCCAAAATCAGGTAATTTGGCTCAAATCCCTGATTCAAAGGCCAAGTCAGCAGCTATTGAGAGGGCTAATGAGGTTCAAGCAAGCCTACCATCTGAATTACCTAGTTTTGTTAAACCTATGCTCCCATCACATGTTACTGGTGGCTTTTGGCTTGTAAGTTGTTTTTATTATTTTTGATGAAAAGTATTGTAAAAAAAGTTGATGATAAAGTCAGTGCATTCTATATAAAAATATAAGATCTTTTTGCATGATTAATTCCCTTGGTCTTTTTTTTTATAAAAAAATGAAAACATAAACTTTAGCAAAATATTTTCTTTTTAAAATTTTAAGTCTATGGATTTAATCATACAGAGATAAAATCTTGAGAGTTCTAAGCGAATTTAGCGAAAGTATGTAGGGATATTTTGACAATTGCCCTAAAAATAGGGATAATGTGTAGATGAGCCCATTCAAGACATATATTGAAACTGCTTTATAGGCCACCCAAATACGTATATTATTTCTGTCATATTTCAATATGACAAAAAATGTGTCCAGTGAAAAATATGCCCCCTGGTTATTTTAAAAAGAAACATGATCTGATGATCATATTACCAACCATCAATAAACAATGATTCAATGTAAAAACAGTTTTCATTTTACAATATTTTCAATGTTTTTAGCTGGATTTTAAAGGACACCAAATAAATACTTGGATGGCCTATAAAGTAGTTTCAATATGCGAGTGGTCCTGATTAAAAAGGTTAAAAAATAAATACTTGGATGTAAATAATCTCTAGAGTTAGTTACATATGTATAGGTACTAACTACTAAGCAAAAGAAATGATAACTTTGGATACTAACTTTCAGTTTTGTAACGAGTTTGGTATTAAGGCCAACTTTCATAACTTTTTTGTTAAATTAGGGTGAAATGTTAGTACCCAAACTTGCTACTTTCATTTGATTTTCTATTAAATTATGCTAAAAGTTTAGCATTGATTTCCAAACTCGTTACAAAGTTGAAAGTTAGTACCCAAACTTGTTATTTTTTTGCTTAGTACCCAAACATGTTACATTGGCCTAACCACAAGGACCATCTGTGTAATTAACTTTAATGTCTAAAGCACATAATCATATAAAAAATATGTAAATATTATCTGTACTACTTGTGACAGGGGTTTCCCAGGAAATTCTGTGATGCACATTTGCCAAAACATGATGAAACTGTTGTGTTACTTGATGAAAATGGTCAAGAATTTAGCACAAAGTTTCTTGTTGATAAAACTGGATTAAGTGCTGGATGGAGGGGGTTTTCTATTGCTCATAAATTGCTTGAAGGAGATGCTCTAGTTTTTCAATTGATTGACCATTGGAAATTTAAGGTATAAATGCAATCAATTTCATTATAAATGTTTACTTATGAAAGGGTAAGAGAAGGAAAATGAATGAAGATATGTTTCTTATTAGAATAATGCATACATAGGTCACTCTGCTAAAGTTAACAAACACACTATGTATATGTATATATATA
>BJCM01063623.1:0-72737 GCA_018326385.1 Flaveria bidentis
TAAAATGGTGTTTTTATGGTGATGATAGTAATATGTGTAAAGGTTTAAATGACAGTAATGCAATGGCAAAGGCATAAGCGTATCCATACAGGTAGTTCATAAGGATGAGGAATAACCGATTAACGAAAAGATAACGAAAACGCGTCAATAGACGGACCTTTTGGTGACGGATGTCACAGAAAGTTACATTCAATTTTCTCGCAAAACGTGCTTACACTTTTGTTTGTATATTTTTTATTGTAAATCAAACAAAACCACGATTCTTAGCTTCAGATTTAATATCGTTTTTCTCACGTATCCGAGCATGATTCTATAATTGACTTATCTTTATCCATTGCACATCATGATTCCTCTATTTTGTCACACGTACGAGCATGGATAGACAACATCTAGTCACACACACATCACTACGAAGATGAAGGATTTTGTATTAGTCGATATATTTGAATGTACCATAGCAACCATGATTTACTACCGATGGTTATAAAGAAATCAAACAAACAATACATTAGTATTTGATATAGCATAGATATATAAATCGATTATCACAAAATCAAACAAGATTTAACAAATATAAAAAAGATGGTTCTCAAAAAACAAACAAACAAATAATAATATGATCTTGAAATCTTATGTGAAATACATCCTCTAATAATCTAAAGGAAAGTTTTTTCTCGTCTCAAACGACACCTATCACTATTTCAAAACAAACACTACTGCAGATCACAAATCAAACTACATACACAAAAATACATGTAGATACATATACATTTTACAAACATTCAAACTTGCCATTTTCACAAATGAACCATCTTAAACTGATTTTAAGATGTGAACATTTATAAAAGGCCACAAACTACTTTAAAAATCCAAGTGTTTATGTATTTCTAAGACAAATAACGAAATTAAACTCGCAGGCGTAAAACTTTTTATGACTTACTGTAGTTTATGCTTTGTACACCCAAATGTAATTATGATTCATGAATTTATATAAAACCACGAATTACTTTTATAACATTCTTGATTACACAATTAAAACTTATATTTTTCACCGACGTATAATTGTATATTTCATAATATTTCAACGACATGTTTATTTAATTATGATTATACAAATGAAAGCAACAATTTTGTAGATTACATCCTAACACCGTAGATAACATAGTCAATATGTGTGAACAAAGCATACATACCTACACCACCTAAACAGTCTTTCAATATGCGTGAACAAAGCATCACAATGTAATCGTATGAACAGTACACATGTAGGTTTTAGTAGATCAATTTGGGTGAATCGATTTCAGAGGAAATATGAGTTCACAAAAGAAGATGAATTTTCAAATTGAAGCGTTTAAACATCGTGTGGTAGTGGATCCGAAGTACGCTGACAAGACTTGGAAGATCTTGGAGCATGCGATTCATGAGATTTACAATCATAACGCAAGTGGCCTTAGTTTCGAGGAACTTTACAGGTTTTGATCGCTCTTCTTTTCGTATGATTTGAACTAGGTTGATTTGATTCTTTTCTTGTTGTTTTACTTCGATTGATTGAAGGAAATGACACCGATTTAGGGTTTTTTTTTTGTTTATGCTGATTGGATTTATGACTGGATGCCTATAAACATGAAGCATGATTTGGTTTGATTATGTGTAGATGGTAGTTCAGACTTTAGTAGCAGTAGGATGTGAATGATTTGGGATTTCTATCATATCAAGGGTTTTCATTTGGTTTAGTAGAATTTTAGTAACTTCGACCATGATATACAAGATGAATATGACTGAATTTTTGGACCAATTACGCTTGATTTGTTTGTGAAAGTGTGTTGAGCTGAAGCATTATGCAATTTTTCCTTTTGGTTTTCATGTTTGTTCTTATCTGGATAGTAGAATGTTCTGTGGAGTGTTGACATAGTGCTACTATCTACTATGAACTATCTACTTTGATGTCGGATGTTTTTCTTTCAATCCTGTATCTGAACAAAGTTTCTATGTTCAGGTGGTTGAAACAAGCAATATCTTTTATGACACGTGTTAATTATGTGTTTTATAATTTGTTCTTTTAATGGATGGTGTGATCGTCATTCGTCACCCAAAATGCCCTTCATTGATTAGAGTGGAATGTAAAGCGTGTGTAGTATGCGCGTGTGCAGTATGCTTGGCTATACTTGATTTTGCATATGGTGTGCAGTATGCGCGTGTCAATGTAAAGCTTGGCTATACTCTGTAGGCTGTTGTCTATTACTCATCATTGCTATTCCCTTACTTGGTTTCTAGAATTAAAGAGAGTCGATGTTGACTATGCTCTAAATTCAATGATGGTTCTGTTGGCTGACCATCATGTCAATCTCCAATTCGTACAAAATTGAAGTTCACTTGTAGCCCCATTTCAAGTTATTGATCACATAATTGTCATTATGTGTTAAAGTTAAATACCATCACACAGGCGGTTTTGAGTCTTTTGACTCTAGGACATGAATGTGTCTGTGTACTGTGTAGTGATATTTTTATTCCAACGCGCCTCATTATACTGACCCCTCTTTTGAAGCTAGACAAAATCGCAATGCGTTAACATGTATCTTAGTGATACTAAATCATGAATTACATCTATTGTCATTAATTTGATAAATAAATCTACCTTTAATAGAATGATAGATATATGTCCAAAACTTTAAAAGCTTAAGTTGACGTTAATTGCTTTATCAATCCAGGAATGCCTACAATATGGTTCTGCATAAATTTGGAGAGAAACTCTACTCTGGTCTTGTGTCAACCATGACTTCACATTTAAAAGAAATAGCAGTGTCAATAGAAGCTTCTCAGGGACCTTTGTTTCTAGAAGAACTAGACAGGAAATGGACAGAACACAATAAAGCATTACAAATGATATGAGACATATTAATGTACATGGATAGAACATTCATTCCTAGTACACATAAAACTCCAGTTCATGAGCTCGGGCTTAATTTATGGAGGGATAATATCGTCCACACAGCCAAGATCCAAATGAGACTTAGAGACACACTCCTGGAACTCGTGCAGAGAGAAAGGGGAGGTGAAGTAATTAACCGAGGTTTAATGAGAAACGTGGTTAAAATGCTAATGGATTTAGGTTCTTCCGTTTATCAAGAAGATTTTGAAAAGCCATTTCTAGTTGTTTCAGCTGATTTTTACCGTGGTGAATCTCAACTGTTCATTGAAAGTTGTGACTGTGGGGATTACTTAAAGAAAGCTGAAAAACGGTTAAATGAGGAGATAGGGCGTGTTTCACATTATTTGGATGCAAAAAGTGAAGTGAAAATAACAAATGTCGTGGAAAGAGAGATGATTGAAAGGCAGATGAATAGATTAGTACACATGGAGAATTCAGGGTTAGTTAATATGCTTATGGATGATAAATATGAAGATTTGGGTAGAATGTATAATTTGTTCCGTAGAGTGCCAAATGGGCTTTCATTAATAAGGGACGTGATGACATTACACATTCAGGAAACAGGTAAGCAATTAGTAACTGATCCTGAAAGGTTGAAAGATCCTGTGGATTTTGTACAACGTCTTTTGGATGAAAGAGATAAACATGATAAGATCATAAATCTTGCATTTAACAATGACAAAATGTTCCAAAACGCTTTGAATTCGTCATTTGAGTATTTCATAAATTTGAATACTCAGTCACCAGAATTTATATCACTGTTTGTTGATGATAAGTTAAGAAAAGGATTAAAAGGGGTCAGTGAAGAGGATGTTGAGATTGTACTAGACAAAGTTATGATGCTTTTTCGTTATCTTCAAGAAAAAGACATTTTCGAGAAATATTATAAACAACACTTGGCGAAAAGGCTTCTTTCTAATAAGAGTGTGTCCGAAGATGCAGAGAGAAGTTTGATTTTGAAACTAAAAACTGAATGCGGGTATCAGTTCACATCAAAACTTGAAGGTATGTTTACTGATATGAAAACCTCAGATGACACAATGAAAGGATTTTATGCCGCAATGGGATCCGAGTTAGGTGACGGGCCCACACTCGGGGTCCATGTTCTCACAACCGGGTCATGGCCGACTCAATCAACCACCACCTGCAACCTTCCATCCGAAATCCTCACAGTGTGTACCAAGTTCAAGACGTATTACCTTGGGACCCACAGCGGGCGCAGGCTGACCTGGCAAACAAACATGGGGTCCGCCGATATAAAAGCAACATTCGGTAGAGGCCAAAAACACGAGCTGAACGTTTCAACTTATCAAATGTGTGTTCTTATGTTGTTCAACAATGGAGACGGGTTAAGTTATAGGGAAATTGAACAGGCTACCGAGATTCCAACTTTGGATCTGAAACGGTGTTTGCAGTCTTTAGCTTGTGCCAAAGGAAAAAACGTGCTTAGAAAAGAACCTATGAGCAAAGACATTGGGGAAGACGACACATTTTTCTTCAACGATAAGTTTGCTAGCAAGTTCTACAAGGTGAAGATTGGGACCGTGGTTGCACAGAAGGAATCCGAACCCGAAAAACAGGAGACAAGACAGAGAGTTGAGGAGGACAGAAAACCTCAGATAGAGGCCGCGATTGTCAGGATTATGAAAGCAAGACGGGTGTTGGATCACAACAACATTGTGGCAGAGGTTACAAAGCAGTTGCAGTCGAGGTTTTTACCGAACCCGATTGTGATAAAGAAAAGGATGGAGTCACTTATCGAGAGGGAGTTTTTAGAACGGGACAAAGACGATAGGAAATTGTATCGGTACTTGGCTTAAATTGAAGAAAGAAACAGTTTTATGGTTACTATTTTGCTGTTTATGTTTCACAACAATATGAAATTGGTGGTGTGGTGATCTGGGATATGTTTGGTTGCAGCATGCTGTTTTCTGGGTATCAGTATTGGTTAATCTGTGGAGGTCATTATATAATCACTTGATAGTGTGGTGTGGTGTTTGTATAAACTTCCGTCATAAGTTCTTTGCAATAAATAACACTACTTAGGCGTTTGTAAAAAATTGTCTTTGAAATCAAACCTAAAATATCTGAAATTCAATACCTGAAATATCTAAGGAGATGTTTGGTTGGAAGGAATGGAATGAAATGAAATTAAAAAAACTAGTATAATTTTCAAATAAAATTATGTTTGAGTGAGTAATAAAATGTAAAACCTAAATGAATGTTTCACTTTAAATTCCTTTTGTTGTGGGATTTTAAATTTCCTCTCTAGGTGGAAGGATTTTGAAATACAACCAAGAGAATTTAAAATGAAACATTTCATTAGGTTTTACATTTCATTACCCACTCAAACATAATTTTACTTAAAAATTATACTAGTTTTTCAATTTCATTCAATTCCGTTCCATTTCTTCCAACCAAACGCTCTCTAAAAATTTGGATATTATTTTTGAAAATTTTGGATATTCATATTATCTGAAAACTTATTTTAAAAAAATATTAACTATAATTTTTTGATTCTGATTTGAATTCAGATATTAAAACTCACTATGTAACATTTTTGGATATTCGAAAACCAATTTATTCGAATTAAACACCTGTTTAAAGAAATAGGCAGGTATAGTTATTAGTTAATGCCGGGATTTATTTTTTATTTTCCCAATTTCCGTCCTTTCATTTTCATTATTTTGGCCCAATAATCATGCGGCCCAAGCCCAATTTTATATAATATATAATTGATATTATTAAGATCCGGGACCCTATAATAATGGGACAAAAAATGATTGCTTTAGATATTAGTCTATTAGGGCGTCACCACTTATATCCGCATGTCTATAAATACAGGAGCTGCTTCTGATGGCTTGTTACACTTCCACTATCGCTGTTTATCTAGGGGTTGTTAAATGTCCGCCTTCAATTCTACTTACGTTTGAAACGTAGGACTAAAATTTCTAGATTCTTTTCTTTAGGTTAGATATATAGATAACTGAAATTGGTTTGTTGTAATATTGAATATTGCATAGCCGTGGTGGTGGATGATGGTGTCAACAAAAGAGATGGGCAAAAAACCCAGGTACGAATCCGACCCATTGAACCCGACCCGAACCTAGGTTCGGGTACAACCCTGTATAGGGTGTGCCCGGTTCGGACTTGAAAAAACTGGTGGGTAGAAACCGGGTTTAGATTTGGAAATTTTTTCAGGACCCGACCCGATTGTACCTGGCTCCAACCCGGTTTTGACCGTTTTTTTTCTTAAAAAATTAGCCATTTTTAACGGCTATATAGCCGTTTTTAATGGCTATATAGTCGTTAGGGTCTTTTTATGACCGTATTTTTGTTTTTTTTCCCTTTTAAATTATTATAAATAGGTGTGAGTTGATATGGTTGAGTACCCAAGCCTCAAACGCAAAAAAACATATGCAAAAAATGCAAAAAATACTCTCGTTTACTCTCGCTTTACATTTTCACTCTCTCATCTTACACTTTTACACTTAATATGGCTCACTCTCAATCTTCCGTTGGTCAAGGTTCGTCCAACTCTCCAACCGTCGTTCGTGTTCTTGCACACAGTCATAACATGGATGTTTGGTGCAATTGAGATATGGTTGAGTTGAGTGACGGGTCTGTAAAGGCTCGTTGCAAGTTTTGTAGAGCTTTGCTTGCTAAACATCCTAACATGACTTTAAGCAAACACATTAGCAAGAAATTTTGTAAATCGTTGAAAAATAATCTGGATTTGCAACAAACACAATTAGGTGGAGACGGTGGATATAGTGGAACGGATTTTATTTTTACCATGACTACTCAAGATTATCATGCATTTGATATTTTGGCTTGGTGGAAAGGAAAGGAATCCCAATTTCCGATTCTTTCCGCTATGGCCCGTGATTTACTAAGCGTCCAAGCTTCTACGGTAGCTTCGGATTCTGCGTTTTCTCGTAGTGGCATGATAATATCATTACGGAGAACAAGATTAACTCCATAAGCGGTGGAGATGTACATTTGTTTAAAGGACCACTTAGACGCGATGGATAGTATACATGACAAAACAAATCTTGAAGACGAAATTGCAATCGAATCTAAAGTAAACCATGAAGAGGTAGAATAAGGAGTATCATCTGGTATATTCGACGAAGAATTAGCATTTGATGAAGTATCTCGGAGAAAATAAATATTAGACGATAAATTAAATAAAAGTTTTATATTATTTTTTATTGATTCGTTAATGTATTTTTAAATTGTTTTAATAAATAAATGATAAATTAATGTTTATTTAATGTTGTTATAAATGTTTTTTTAATGTTATTATAGATGTTTTTTAATGTTGATATAATAATAATAATAATAATAATAATAATAAATAATAATAATAATAATAATAATAATAATAATAATAATAATAATAAAAACCACGTTGTACTCGGTTTTTGTACCCGACCCGACCCTAACCGGTTGCATCTCCATTTAAACTTTTGTTTTTTTATTTTCACCGTTATGTTATTTACATAACCCTGAAGTTTGGAGAAAATACATACATGGTCCTTCAACATTCCGACACCTTACATTTAACAGACAGAAATTCATAAACATGGGTTCTGGTACTTGGGCATAGCAAACAGCCTATGTTTCTATAATTTGTATCAAGTAAAGATGTTCTTTACTGTACCATTTATCAAATCGTTAACATAAATGTCACAAGTTATTTCATGTGAATCGTAAAAATGTTCGTATAGAGGACCAACCGTCAATAGCAACTTATTTTCTATTGATAGTCAATTAACTAAGTTGATAAGAAGACAATAGTAGAAACTATACGCAGCCAATTACTAGAATCATTGTTTATTGTTTTAACCGTAAAACTAACAAAGTAGTTTAAAAAGCATTTTATGTCGTTCTAGCGAAATTTTATGATGGTTTGCTTATAAAAAGGCTATCTTTGGTCATATTTTGATAGACACTATTATAAGAGAAACATATATACTAATTATTGATTATTTTGAATTATTCGAGTGAGATTTCGAGTTACAGACCGAAATACTTTAAGCTAAAAATGATGATAATTTTTAAAAAAGTTCACTTGATACAAAAACTTACGATATAAACAATCAGTTGTATTAGAGATTTTCATCATTTCACAAAGGAGAAAGAAAATTAATTAGTTTTTATTTTCGTTTTAATATTATGTGCACATTGTATAATGAAATCTTATTTAGGTTGAGTGTAATTATATAATCCGTTTTATCCATAAAAGAAACATTGGCGACGTACTACCACTTCTTATTGTACTTATTTAAAAATCGATTACCCGAAGAATTGTAGGGTAAATATATCATGGTGTTGAAAGTGTAATGTTCATTTTAATATTTAATTTTAAAAAAAATAAAAATAGATGCCTGCATAATTCGTTTAAACTGCCAAAAATGCTGTATTAATGGACGGCGTTTTATTATAAGTTACAACTAAGATAAAAGATGATTTACATAAAGTGTTTAACAAAATGATAGATTTAAAATATGTATAAGTTCAAGAAACACAAATAATATTGATTCCGAATTCTATAAAAATAAATAAATCATATGTCTATTTATAAAAATCAGTGATATTATTATAAAAAATAATGAACGAATGAAATATTATTTAAATTGAAGTGGGAGAGAAGTAAATGAACACATTACCCCACAGGTTTTTCAATATATGAAGCAAAAGAACATGCTTCGTGCTTATCGCCATAATTTCTGCTAAGTGTGGTTGAACAATCAAAATCATTACCATACATGCCAAGTTGCCAACCACAATACACACACCCTCATATAATATTGTTAATGTTTATTATTTGTTTATTAAATAATAAAGGATACAAGTATACAAAAGAAAATAAAGAATAAAATCCTATTGGCATTATCGTGATGTTACCAGAAATAGTGAGCTAAAAACTCATACGTTAGAAGGTATTAAAATGAGTCACTAAAGTATATCTATGAAGTTTTTTTTACAAACTAGTTAAGAATTTAAGTTTTACTTGATACGGTAAACTCAGTCGTAAAAAGGTGTGAAAACGGTATTAAAGTACATTTATGATGCTTTTTAACACAGTAGTTAAGGGTTTTACGTTTTTATTTGAAATGAAAAATATCATAGGGTTTATATTCCAGTGATATCCGATGTGTAAATGGTGGTGTCGTCTCTCTTCTTTACGTGTAAATGGTGCAATAATGTAAATTTTAGAGTGTGATTAGATGGTAAAACTGCTAGTTTTACAAAACTGTTGGTTTTACATGTTCTGTATTTTATTAATTGAATGTTTCCCTTTCCAATGTTAATTTTTATAAAATAAATCACATAAAGCTTGACTTCAAAGCTTTTAAAATGATCAAACAATCTTTAAATTATATGAAATATGTATTAAGCTAAAGTGTAAAATCGTAACTAATTTGGTTCTTGTATAAAACTGAAGCTCACAATCACAACACCTGCAATGCGATGCCTATGGATCACATCCTTGATAAATAAATGAAAGAAATAACTATAGAAGGCATCACATTCTATTTTATAAATAAATATCAATATTTAAAATCTGACATAGCAATATTAGACATTATGAATATTTACTCAAAATTTACCAATTCGTGACATCATCATCATCTATTTTATAAACCAAAATCGATTAATTGTAAAATATTTGCAATTCAAAGAACTTAAAGGACAATTTGCTCAAATTTATCCATCATTCCTCTTTATAAAAAAACACTAGCTTTAATTAAAATTATTAATTATAAAATGATATTTTAATATATGATATAACTGAAATTACTTATGAGAAATGACTATAACTAATAAAACAAATATATTAATTTTTTTTAAAAAAATTAATTTTTTCCATAAAAAAATAAACATTATTTTGTAAACAAACCGTATAAATATGTCATTTTTAAAATTTCCTTATTATAACTCCTAAATTTAATTATTATTTGTTTTAAAAATTAAAATTTTAAAAATACTAGTTTTAAAATATTTCGTATTTTTAAAAAAGTTTTATGCTTTAGAAAAGTTAATTATTTTATAAAATTTTATTTAGAAATAACATTAATAAACACATCTCTTTTTTAATTTATTAAATATAAAATAATATTAAATAATATTATTAGTAATTAAAATAATTATTTAAGAGGAAATAGAGATAGAAAAATTTTATTAAGAATAATTATGATGCTGAGACTAAAGTTACTTTTTTATTATAATAGAAAAATCGTAGTTTATCTCAAGACATGCTATTGTATATGAGTTCTTTCAGCTAGAAAATTGTTTTACAATAAAAAATTTTAATTTTCTATAAATCTCTCACTTTTAAGGGTGTTTAGATGTATTTATAGCAATATTTAACAATTTTGACAAAATGATTCAGTATGTATTTCAAAAGGCGTGGTAAGTATATCGTTTTCAAGGTGAATATATAATTACCTTTTTATATTATTAATTTCAAATATTTTTCTGCTTCTGATAATTGAAATGAAAATAATTACACAGAAAACATCTAAACACCCCTCTTAGATTTAATAACACACAAAATTTCTATTATTCATTGCATATTCACATCATTGACAACACTAAGGACAAATGAATTAAAAACCAAAATTATAAAAGTTATCAAGAAATAAAATAAAAATTACCCATTTCAAGAACTGGTTTCTGCATGCTCACTGTTTCATGCCAAATTTCACTTGCTGTTTTGATGGTGAAGAAGCCAATGGAAGCACCTTTGAAGCAGTTGAAACTTGATGATTTTGTTGAATCCCTCCACTTTTACCCTTAATTCCACTCAAATTTACAAAATTACCATCAATCTCCTCCATTTTTACACCAGAATTCACCCCTTTTTCACCCTCTAACTCCTTCAATCTCCTCAAAAGCTTCTCCTCTGCATCTCTCAAGAACTTGAATGTTGGAGGTGGTGAAGATCTTACACTTTTGGTGTCAACTTCAAACAAAGGGTTCATGTTAAACCCATGATGATCAAACTGAAAACTTTCCAAATCTAGCAATTGTGGCCCCTTTAATGGTGGTGAAGCTTGAGGGGTGTCAAAATGAACCAAAAGATCACTCAAGCTTCTTGTTCTTGAACCTTTTCTACTTCTTTGTGACTCCAAATCCTCTTTGGTTTCTTCATTAATGGTGGTCAAGAACCTTGGTGGACCATGAAGATTATGCAGCCTCATGAGTTCAAGATCCAAACTTTCTTCTTCTGAATCATTTAAAACCAGATCTTCCACCATACCCATGTTTGAATCTTGATAATTTTCTTGGGTTTTTGTGGGTTTTGAAGAATTTAGGGATTTCCAACAAGAAATGTGAGTAGGGGTATAATTGGAATAACAAGATGATAAAGAAGAAATTGGTGATTTTTGGTTTTCAATATCTATGCTTCTTTTCTTCCACCATAGAAGATAGTAGACCTCTGCAGCACAGCCCAAGAGGACAAATCCACACACAAAACTCAATCCAATTTCTAAACCACTAAAAGTTGTCATTTTTACCCTTTGAGAAATCAAGCATCAAAGCTCCAAAAATGACAATATCTGCAATTTTTTGAAGGTCTTTTGAGTTTGTAAAGCTAAAACAAGTAAATAAGCATCAAAGCTGCAAAAATATTACAATTTTTGCAATCTTTTAAAGTTTTTTTTTAGTGTGTCAAGCTATTATTTGAGTAATTAAACTTTATGGGGATGAAACATTGAAACCAGTAAGGCACAAAAACAGATGATTTATCAAATTGGACACAAAAAGTTAAGATTTTCAAGAATTGAAGAAAGTACTAATTGGAATTAGAAAGGAAGATTCTGATTTTAAATAATTGAGGACAAATTATAAAGATTTCCTAATCAAAAAAAATATTTTATTTATTTTTTTAAGCTAAAAGACTTCAGAAGAGCCAAGGAGGATGATGATTCACCACATGCAGAAGTGTATGCTTAAAACCATGGCCTTGGAGTTCTTCCAGAACTGAAATGACTTAAGCCAGGGCAGTGATGATGTATGGGCTTGTGAATCATGCAATAGAAGTTGTATGTTTTTCTGAATATTAAGACTTTTGATCTGGAGAGAGGATGCCAGATTTTGGTAATAAATACTTAAGTAGATATTTATGTCCAATTTAACTATTTATTGTCGTTTTCTAAAATATTTGACAAAAATCAAATGTATATTAAAAATGAAAAGCACAACTCGTCTGCCATAAATAATTATTTAAATGAGGAATTGGACAAGTTCTAAATGATATCGACATCTTTTTGGTCTTTTCTACTTTATAGTTCTTTTAAGCAAATTTATGATGTTATATTACATGATAAAATTTCTTTTCCTTTTGCACTTGAGTTTGTAGCATACTAATAAAAGTTAAAAACTATTTAGAGGTTACACTGAAAGCAAAACTAGGTTATGGGGTATGAGATCATTCGATACTATTCTTTATGTTTTATGTGGTACGTATAATACAAGAATTGTAAACGACCCCAAAAAAATTTTTGTTAAGAGTGACACTTTTGTTTTATGAAAAAAGTACAACTACATCATTGATGAAAAAGATGAAATTAGAAGAACTTTTAAGTACAAATTCATTTTAATAAAAAGCCATAATTTTTCATAAGGATTGATTAGTGGAGATGCAACGCTTTTTTGTCTCGTCTACAATTGATTGGAGTATAAGAGAAACAGTAAATAAAACATTAAAACCTACTGTTTAGTTTGTTACTTATTAAGAAAACTATTAAAAAATGCATATGTGACCGAGAGTTTTAATAATTAGAACAAAATAGATAGATTTATTACATACGTTGGTGATTGAAAACTTTTCACAATAACACACTTAAAAAACGTAAACACTTATATTTTACGAACATTGTATTTTTATTGTTTTTTCAACAAAAACTTCTTTTGTTATCCAACCCAACCTTTGACTGATCCAAAAATTATAATGTCTGATTTGTTGGAACTAAAAATCAAAAAATACTAACACCACAGGAAAAAATTATTGCTTCCATCACTATACAGCCCTGATTCAAATTAAATAAATACTTTAACAAAACTTAAAATAAGGCATTCCTGCCTAAAAAATAGCCATGTCGTTGGAGACAAAAAATCAAATTAAAACTCTTTTAGACAAGATGTTTTAAGCTTGTGTAAGGTTTTAAAACTAGATCAATCTTGTTTATCGAGTCAAGTGAACTGAAATTTAGCAACTTAAGCACTTCAAATTGAAACAATACTACATTAAACTTGATCATAGTGTATCATATCAACAAGATTATTGGACTTGCATTGGTGATTCTTTGGCTTCTTTATATAACTCTTTGAAGAAACCATTGATGAAATGTAACAATAAACACATAAGAAGTGTTGCAAAAAAATCCGATCTAGACTAGAGATTTAGTATCTTCAACAAACATAGTTGTGATTACTTGTGAATGAAATGAGAATTAGACATCATTGTTATACGTACTTGGAATCAAGCCCACTTATATGATCATAGGTGAAATCCAATTTTGTGACGAAAGTTTTCATCTTGACAACCAAAAACAAAATCATGACCTCCTCATTTGGTGAAGTGGATAGTATTGGTTAGAATGAGAGACTTGATCTTATAATGGTATCATAACCATTCATGTGTCGTTTAGGATGGTGGGCAAACCTTATTGCAAGCATTGAGTCCTCAAGGGTATTTAAGAAGACACCTTAGACAAATCTCACGTCATTAACTTGGATGGTAGGGGCAAACATCATAAAGAACTATGAGTAAACAATGGATGATTGTAACAACGTAGCAGAACTCACATGAGTAGTAGACATGATAAATATTAGGTTCGATCATAAGGATTGTAATGTCTCAAATACCACCAATTTATTTTAGGTGTGTTTTTTGAATGAAAGGATAACTTGATAATTTAATGTATGTTGGTGGCAACATTTCTAGGATAGTTGATCTCCTCGTAAGTTTTTACTAAAACAATTAAAAACATATATATGAGTTTGTCATGGCAAAATGGACAGTAACTTATATAACTTTTTTCAATCATCTGAGACATTACTCTATTAAATGTATAAGCTGATAGTTGGAGTGAGACTAAAAGCAAATGTTCATACTTATACTGTGTTAGTTTCACTTATAGAATCTTATGGTTGGAAGCAAGATAGTTATGTTCCGTCTCAATAGAAAGAGTCTGACAACACTTAATTACCTGATTGTTCATATGATATGCTTAGATTTTACTTTTTCTCATTAACTTTAGAAAAAATAACAAAATCAAACCAAAATCTTTACAGACGTAACATGGTTGACCCCAAATCAGATGATCATTAACTTTGACTATTAAAATCTTTGAATTAACTAAAATACCTTGATATTTATAAAAATAAAAATATGGATCCTGTATAATAAACAATTACCAATAAAAACTCTCTCATATGTCTCCTTCCCAACAACATCGCCCCTTCATTCCACCACCACTAGCCTTTATCTTCATCGCTGGCCAAAAGCCTGTTAACACCCTATGTTATATGTCATGAACAAAAAAGCACAGCCTTCGTTATATACTGTTAGGTCGTTTCGGCATTTTTTTTTCAAAATTGACTTTTGAATAGTATTGTATTAATCATCGAGTAACAAACGTATAAGGTTTCATTTTCTTACTTTTAAAAATAATTATAAATGGCATCGCAACATGTTTATTTATATATTTATGTTTCAATGTAAATTATATTTGAAATCATAGGATAAAAGATAATATATAAGTCTTTGAAACCAAATCTTATAAATTTCAGACACTTGCGTCGTAGCGCACAACTTCACGCACTGGTATATAATAATTATTGTAGTATTATTTATTAACTATTTCTGTTAAGTGTGTATATTCATAACATATTACATGAACCAGATAATATTAAAAACTTATAAAAATATAAGTAGCAATGTGCCCCAGGCATTTTTTTACTGCCAAGTACCAAACAGAGAAACTTATTGGTAAACGTTTATATTTCAAAAGTTTAAACCCAATAAAAAGGCCCAAGTATACATGAGTATTTCAATAAATTAGACCCAATAATGCTGCCCATATAAAAATGTCACCTCAGTGGCCAAATTTTCAAATTTTGTAAATATTTAGTTTATAGTTTTACATATAAAATAATGTTACGAGGTTGGCAAGTAAGTTCGTCTTTACATAGAAACTAATAGGCTTGACTTTTTTTGAGCGGGACACTAGCTTATTAAGAAACGTAAATAAAAATCAAACCGGTCGCGAAAGCAAATAATATATCATGCTTAGGTGTTGTTTGACATCATCTGAATCAGACTATTAATGATTCAAATGTCTGAAATGTTCAACACTTAATGGTTTAGACTGTTTGTTTCGCAAACAAATGTCTGAATGATTTAGACATTTGTCTCTGAATGGTTAAGCACCATACTAATGTTAAATGATTAAAAGGTCTAATGTTGAATAATTAAGACCTTTTATCTGAATTGGTCAGATATATGTCTTTGAATAATTAAGCGATATAATAGCTCTTAATGGTTCAGACATCTTAATAGTTCAGTACTTAATGGTTCAGACCTTCTATTAATTCAGCATTTAATCCTTCAAAATTTATGAAACAACCACTTAGCCACAAAAACCAAATAATTTCTCTTTTACAGAGTAAGGATGATTCCCTCAACCAAAGTGTGATGATTAATATTATATTGATGGTCCCAATTTATAGAGTGAGAGTGAGAGTGAGGATAAAGGTAAGAAACTTTTCTCTCAACCAATTATCAAGATTTAGCAAGCTGCTAAGAGATTGAAAGGGTAAAATGGGTTCATCTAATGATGCAATAAAATTGATGATTTTATCATGTTGATTTGTTTGAAAAGCTCGAAATGATCTTGTTTTCTTAAATAAAGGGTGCCTAGATTAAAAGATTGTTCAAGATCATGATAATCATATATATGCGAGTGTAAGATAGGTCCAAATCCAAAATTAGTCGATGTATTTAGACTAAGTTAGTTGCTCACTCTACCGGGTGTGAATAATATTATATCTATCTCCGGGCTAGTCGATGTATGTCTTTAATTTTATAAAAAAATTCATTGTCCTTAGGGAAAAGTGTCTATCTAATAATGTAACACAAACGGTAATAATAACATATATGGTCAACAAACATGTAACGTATATAATAAAAATAAATAATACTCTGGTTAACAAACTAATTAAAAAAAGTCAGTTTGATCATAACAAATATATTGGGTAAAATTGTAAGGAAAATCCCTTTATAATTCACACAAAAGTGTTAAAAGTAATTTATATTAAATTATGAGTATGTAAAGTTTAAGGCTAACACGATTATACGTATGCATAAAATAAGGAATAATTATTTATAACCTGTTTCTTATAGAAAAATAGTTGTTTATAAATATAAAATGACAATAACAATAATAATGAAACTGCAATCAAATTTTCTACACGCTTAGTATGAACATACACACCACAAGTAAATTGTGCAAATTTGTCGGACTTTGAAGATAAGTAAACTTGTTAAACTTTATCATAGTTAGAAACAATGTTGTAAAAATCGTTAGGCGCTAGTCGGGCGGCGAGGTAGGGACTAGGAATTAATTGTGATTAATCGGATTGGTATTTTCATATATAATTTTTAGTTTTATATATAAATACACACATTTTAGAATGTAATTTTAATAAAAAAAGTTCAGTTTTATATATAAATATACATATTTCGCCGGATTTTCTAAATTTTTGCCGGAATTTACAAGGCGCCGGAAAATTCGCCGGAATCCCGCCGGAACCCTACCTGGAAAGTCGCCGAAATCACCGATTTTTGCCCGATTTTAGGCCGATTAAGACTGCCTAGGTCCGATTTTGACCAATTTTGACCGATTAAAGATTAGGGGCT
The DNA here is from genome assembly GCA_018326385.1 of Flaveria bidentis. Taxonomy (NCBI): domain Eukaryota; kingdom Viridiplantae; phylum Streptophyta; class Magnoliopsida; order Asterales; family Asteraceae; genus Flaveria; species Flaveria bidentis. The sequence goes on from BJCM01063623.1 coordinate 16,869, forward strand.
CCGATTATGTGAAATCGCGAAGGTGAAAGTCCGATTGGCGATTATAGTCGCTGACTAATCAGCGCCTAGCGCCGATTTTTGCAACACTGCTTAGAAGTGTGTAAAATATATAGTGTATGGTTGGGATTGTTTTTAAAAACTCCTTATGATTTTTTGGAGGGGTAAAAAGTTAAAAATACCAATCCAAAAATCATCGTAAATTACAATTTACAATTTGTAACTTATGGTGACTTTTATAGGAACAATTTTGTCTTTTTACCCGTTTAAAAAGTTATAAGGAGTTTTTAAAAGCAATCCCAATCATATCAGGTAATTAAAATAATTATATTTCATACAAATAAATGTTTAAAACAATGCAAAAAATTGATGAAGTAGAAAATACTAGTGTTCGCTTAAAAGTGTACAAACTAGGAACTTTAAATACAAATTTAAATAGTAAGCAAATTATCCCTGTTTTAAGTGTGACTTTTTAATTTAACCATGTATTCTAAACCACTTCGATGATATATATGTTGTAAGATTGATTTATTCAAATAAATAAATATGAAAGTTTTTCATCAATGGTAAATGATATCATTATTAACATTTAGTACATGTGTAAACTTCATTCAAATATGTTATTTGATGTATATTTTGTTCCACATTCAAATCTCCGATCATCAACTACATGTTATATTTTCAAAAAACTTCTACCGTGTCATCTTTGCTTATCATTCTAGCTTGTAAAGAGATGATACTTAACATGGTAGCAATATTGCCGGAAGAACAAAAAAAGATTAAAAACATGAACATATGCTATTGTTTTTTTTATTCAGTTAGCCGAATAAGTTAGAATAATTCACTTGTATTTTTAATAAATAAATAGTTCCAATATATTACATATATATTAATAGGGTACGTTGTGAATAGTAACGTAAAGTCATGAAATAACAAGTTCTTAAAACAATTTTGTTTTTGTTTGTTCTAAAGTTACACGTTTTTCATTTTAGGTGTTTTAATGATGTAATTGATTTAAAACTTATTTTACATATAATGTTTTTATAAAATTATGAATATTATATTAATGTGTTTATTTTAATTTATATTTTGTGTTTTTTAAACCAACCGAATCAACTAATTGATACAGTTTAATTTCCCTTTGTAATTTTTCATACACAAGGTTTTATAATATTCTGAATATAAAGCTACGACCTTCTTATTTTTGTGTAAGTTTCTATATGATTTTATATTATAGTTGGTTAATTTCCTAAGGGACTTCATGTTCACGAGTCTCTCTCAATAAACTTTTTTTTCTTTTTAGCGACTCATCGAACGTCATATGATTTTAACCTTTTTTAAAAGCTTGGACCATAAATATTTACATATAATATCCTGTCACACCACAGAGTAAATCTCTTGTTGTAATTAAGAATTAAACAGATAAAATCTATGGGTGAGCGGAAAGGATAGATGGAGATGGACAATGGACAAATTAACCAACTTCAGCAACAAAAGGTATGATATCAACTATTTAAAAAATGTGATTAGATCTACTTTTTTTTTTTGGGTGTTAAATAGATACAAGTTAGATTCCTTTAATTGGGAGTCATGGTTTAAATTTGATTTTAATTTATGATGTATCGTTTTGTAGTGCTTTGTCTCTTGCTAGCATTATTTGTTTAATGAAAGTTGCCGTTAAAAAATATATAGAATTCTAATACTGAAGTTGATTACGTGTGCACCAATTTTGAGGGTTAAAAGCAACGCCTGTGATAGGTGATCACATTTTACAAACCAATGAAACTTCAATAGAAAAAAGTCAATGAATAAATGGAATATTATGTGAATACATTTACTTTGGATAAGGCCAATCCAATGATGGGAAAAAACAACATTGAAAAGCAAAGCAATTAATAGGTCACTTAACCAAATTCACACTATCCAAAGTAAATTTATTTTACTCATATATCATCGTGAGATTGAACCTTTTACTAAAAATATATACAGTTTTAGGTGATGTTATAAGTCTAAAGGTTTGTATAAAATGAGTATATGTCAAAAAAACGAACAAAAAAATAATAATAAATGAATTACTTATTTGTTTTATAAGCTAAAATAAGTTATAAAACTCAAAATTAACATTTGACTCAGGCATATCAACTCTAAAGCTTCAACCTTCCATACATTCTTTGTTATTATTATGAATTGAGTACAAATGTATCCTTCCCGATCTCTTAACACTCTATTAATGAAAATTTGATACGAATCCATCCATCTAATTGCCACGAGATTATAAATGACTAAGTTGTTTTAAATATCTTTCCTTTCATTACCATTGACACGTATTATATTATGTTAGTGATATTATATGTGAAGAAAATATCAAGCTGGATTCCAATGATATAGACAGGTTGACAAAAGTATTTGATCATAAAAACCGAAATTACACTAGACGAATATTAAAAATCTTGTTACTTCATTCACGTCCATGAATTTCATTTCCTACTCTTCATACAAATGATCTTTTACTCTTGTAATTTCTAGTTTCTATACCTTAATTTCTCACTTGATACAAGTTATTTAATAAGAAAATTTAAAGTAAAATTCTAAAAATTTTATACAAAATAAATTTTGTTATCACTTTATAATTTTAAATCTCCTCCAAAATCATGTGAGTATTTTTGCAAATAGTTGACACGTGGAGGTTGATGATTCATTAAACTCACCTCCAAAGAGTCACCTTAGCCCCATCCATCATCATGTCATCTCATCTCCTTCAAGTCCCAACACCCTACCCCCTCTGTCAATTTCCCATTCTACCCCTACTTCATTTTCTTTGGCTCAATCTCCTTTCTCCTCTTTCTTCTTTCATTCCCAAGATTCCCACCTTGTTGCCTTTTGTAGGGATAGGGGTAGTTTTGTCTTTTCCATTGCTGTACAATATCTCCCAAATTAGCCGCTACCCTCAATGTTTTCAGAGATTGTTGTGCACCAAAAAACATAATCACCCACATATATAATAACTCGACGAATATATGATTGTTTTTAAAATCGAAAGGGCAGATTTGCACTTTGCATCCCTCTACTTTCACATAAAGACTTTTCGAACCCCTCTTCCTTCATGCATGATTGTTTTGGAGGGGTGAATCATATATTTTGCTTTCTCTTTTTACCGTCAAGTGATGTGACTAGCAAAAGATTTGTAGTTTACCAGTATCATACTATCATGTTGTAGTAAATGTGCTTTCTTATTAAGTGGTTGATGGTTAACATTAATAAGATTTAAAAGTAGTTTTAAAGAGAGAATTAACCTCTAAAAACCCATTTTGTGACTTTATTTAGTATATATTTTTACTTTTTGTATTAACTTTTTATATATAGTTTTATAAACAATAAATATAATGTTGTGATATACTTATTTTATATTTGTATTTGGATGTAAGTGATTATTAAGTTAAAATATCATTTAAAGGTCATTTAGATAAAGAAAAACAATTTGCAAAGGCCTTTTAAATTAAATGTAGTGGTTAACCGAGTTTGAAGCCCAATTGTTGTAATAATGTAGGCAATGTTGTGTTTGGAGCTCGTTAAGAGATTAACGACTTATCAGTTTGGAGCCCGTTTTAACTATCACGTAGTAGTGTTTGAAGGCTCACTTATGTCTGTGTCGTTATTATGTAATATAAATTCTATGTGTCGGTACATGTGATGTGCTTTTGTTTTTGGAATTTATGTCGAAATATAAACTAAAAGAAACATCAAACAATCATACTGGTTTTTTTTTATAATACACAACTAAAGTCCTATAGTCACATTACTTGCATAGCCTAGTCTGAGGGCTCAACCCGTAACAAAAATCATATGCCTAGTCGTTGCATAACGATGTTTCTTACACAAAAGTTCATGACCAAATTCTATCTCAATACATCAATCACCATAACTTAACACTAATTAAACCATCAACCTTCGTGTTATAACCTTGAATCACCGTCTCACGTCGATTTCCATTTCAAATGTTACATTGTGCACATGTGCATGTGACTGGGGAAACATGATTTTTTTAAGATTTTGATCATTTAATTAATTTCTTCTCGTAGTAAAGACGAAAGTTATAGTGCAAATAATTAAATTGTATGTATATTTTTTATCAACAAATAATTCAATTATCAAAATCCAAGTTGCCTTTAATGTTACCTAAACACTCATGATAGTTTAGCTTTTATATATGTTTATTTGGAAATCGCTTTAGAGCCAATCCACCTCACCTAAAAACAAAAGGGGCTTAAAGTGCCAATAGAAAAAACTTTAAGGGGCGTATATTTTGATAATAAATCTCAACCCTAAATGATCATTGGCTCTCTTTTTTCCTCTATAAAAGAGACATATTTTGTAAAGCCCATGCAAACACCAAAAGCTAAAGAAACCAAACTCTCTCAATCTTTCTCTGTGATCATGGAACCCAATAGCACCACCAAAGAGGCGATTGTCGCGGTGGCCGGAACAGAAACCACCGCGACATCGACACCATGTCGGTGGAACCCGACAAAAGAACAAATCGAAATGCTTGAAACATTGTACAAACAAGGTGTTAGAACACCAACTGCTGAACAAATTCAAGAGATCACAAGCAAGTTACAAACTTATGGTCACATTGAAGGCAAAAATGTGTTTTATTGGTTTCAAAATCATAAAGCAAGACAAAGGCAGAAGCAAAAACAAGATCATTTGTCTTACTTTCATCAGTATCTTCATCATCATCACCACCACCACCAACCGCATGCGATTATTCCTATAGCCCATCATCCAAACGGTTAGTATTTTCATTTATATGATTAATAAGTTAATATAGTAATGTTGGGTTTTTCTAATGTTTTTGGTCTTACATGATTAGTTAATGGAATTTTGTTAGTGTTACCTTTTCAAGATCATATATATGCTGCAAATATTGTCATAGTACTAAGTAGAGTACATGGTTTATCATCGAAGTACAGTTTCAAAATCTTGAATTTAGTTTATCTAATTAGTTGTTAATATCTTTCTAGGATAAAGCTAATTAGTATTCGTTTAAGATTGATTTATGGTAAGTTGTTGATTAGTGGTAAATGGTAAGGTGTTCGAAAAGTCTCATTTTGAATGGTCATCATCCTTCCGAAAAGATTAATATACGTTACTAATAAATATATAGTTGATTTTTTAACTTTGAATGAATTTAATTATTAATTAAAAATCGAGTGTTATGCTTCTTATGACTATTTGATTTCACTTGGTTTGTATATGTAACTATGTAAGTTATTTAAAATGTAAAAAACTATATCTTTGGTCACATATATAATCTAATGGGTATATGCATGATCTTGTAAATTTTAGTAACAATTATAAGTTAAACTTTTTAACAACATATATTTTTATGACAGGAGAAAGTTATATTTTGGGTTAAATTTACCAATATAATACACATTAATCATGGTTAATTACAATAGTTATGTAGTTTATTTTTTTATCTATACAACAAATCTTAATTTATTATGTCTTTTATTTTCTTATTTCGTTATTATCAATTTTAAAATTCAAATTATGTTTATTAACTTTCAAAAGTAAATTACTACCAGTAACAAAACTAAGAATATATTTTTTGTGCAATCAGGTTATACTTTATAAATAACTATAAATACCATTAAGTTCATGTTACTTTATTTAACCAAGTCTTGTATCATTTTTATTTTATTTTTAATGTTTAACTAAAAAAATTATTATAAAAATTGATATACGACTCCTAACAACCCTGCAAGTTTTAAAATTATACTTGAAAAACAATTTACTTTGGGTGAGGCTCTAATAACCTTGCAAGTTTAAAATTTATAACTTATACATGTTCTTTTTATCTTGTAAGCATCAAGAATCTGCTTTTAAAATTGAATGGATAAAATCTGGGTCATTATTATAAAAAAAACACCAACATAATTTAGTATCTAATTATGCGGAAAATATTATTTAAGTCTTTAAATTGTTAGACAAGAACATACATATTAATTAAGTTTAGTATATTTAACATATCAAAATTAGAGTAAAAGACTTTCTTATGTAAATGAGAAATTTATAAGTTCTTTTGTACTAACGTATAAAACTACATGCCATGTGTGTTGCGTTACCTTTTGGTTTGATATATTATTATAAGTTTTTGCAAACTTGTGAACAAATTTAAATTCATTCTCCAATAACTAAACTAAATAATATTAACATAAATATTTTACATTAAATCTAAACAAAACATATTAATTTTTGTTTAGTTGGAAGAAAATATAGTCAAAAAGAACAGTATCCATGCAGTGGGATACATTGGGGTTGAACAATGTAGTACTTGTCAAATATATTAAAAGTCTATCTGTGGTGTCTCTCTATCCATCTGTTAGTTTGTACTGTAAATGTAATCCAAAGGTTTCTGATTTTTGTTTGTTTATGGGCTTTTACACATAAGCTTTATCAAATTATTTCCCCTCTGAATACTAACAAATCTACACATATTTTCTGACATTTGTTTTGTTTTGTTTTCCAACATTTCTTGTGTACCATGTATCTTCCTTCAATCAACTTAACAACCCTTTCAATTCTGCAAAATCTTGCAATTATTTTGGTGTACCACCTACACACCTACCCATATAAATAATGTTTTATGTTTTATTACTTTTAAAGTGTTATGCTATCATTTATCACTTATTATATAGGATATAATAATAAGTGATTGTATCACTTATTATACAGAGACGTATACAATTCTTTATACGAACATATACAAGTTTAGAACATCGTATCAAACATATACATGTAAGTCGGCATTTATGATTTTTTAAAAGAATAAAAATAAAACAAATTAACAGAGAGTTGTACAAGCTTCGACGCTACAATTAGCCGGTCCTTATTTAAACATTGACAGACTCACAAACCTAAGACTTTTGTATCAAACCTTTGAGTATGAGCCATGCAACAAACTTATAATGCATATATAACACATAAAATTAGTAAGTATCAGATACTAGATAACACAAAAAGATAGAACCAACACTTGGGGTAGCCAATAATCATATAATTTTGAGTAAGTCGAGTTGTGTTAGTTTAACTCTTTCGTAAGGCGCCTTGTTTTGATCTTCACCAACTCATATGTATATGTGTGTTGTATGAATTATTTAAATCTTTAGTCGTTATATTTATATTACAATACTTGTTAATATTACAATACTTGTTTTAAAAAAGAAAAAAGAATACTTGTATAAATGTATAAGCATTTGTATCTTAATCAAATATACATTGACCAACTCATATTTTATGCATTTCAATATATTTAATCATTTTTAACTTTTTTACGAAGAACAGTACAATTTTAATATTCAATAAGTTATAAGAACATGCATGAGTCTTTTCTCCTGATTGATTTATATACTATAAAAGTCCTTTTAACTTACTTAATTACATTTTTTAAATATTGTTTCAGTTGTATATGGTCAATGCTACATACCACAAACTGACTTAGGGTTCTACACTCATTACCCAAGGATGCTAGCACCTAACGTAACTGCAACCAAGAGAAGATCACCCCGAACCACCAAGATCAAGCCATCTGCCGGTGCCGGAATCCTCGCCGGAGGTAATAATCCGATAAAGTCAAAGATGGTCAACGGAAAAAACTATAGTCATCAAGAAACTTTGGATCTTTTCCCACTTCACCCTACTGGGATATTGCAACAAAAGGAAGCAACTGCAAACAATGTTAATGTTCATGCTTCGGGTGCTTGTACATCGGGCGCCCCCAATAGTTCACAAGACCGACTTTTTATTGACTTTTTTTCAAGTTAATCAACGGCGTTAGTAGATTAGAGGTGGCATTTGGGTTTAACATGATCTAAGGAAGTGATTAAAGCTAATTGTTCATTAGCATGCATACATGCATGCAAATGTGGTGATTTGTGTGTTATATATTGTAAGTTAAGTTGGCAAATGACAACTCTTTTCTGATAGTTCACAAGAGTACAAGACCGATTCTTTTTTTTCCTTAAAGTTGTTAAGATTGATTTGGTGACATGAGCGTAACAATATGAAAGTTGATATGTCATAGATATATAAATGAAGTGTTATTTTTAGAGGTTAGGGTAAGGGTAATTGGGTAGGCTGTAATTATTAAGGGGTAGTGGGTTGTATGGGTGATTATGAATATATATTAATTTAAGTGAGCATGTGACTAATATGATATTTATTTGCTTTTTAGCAAGTGAAAATTTGTTTTTAAAGAACTTTGTTATCGTAAGTAGCGTACTGTCCGATTAAATGTTATAGGTTTAAATCATATGAAGTGTAAATGTAATGGTACTATGAATACAATTAGCGTAGTGTAGAGTGTGTATTCGTCAATGAAAATAATTAAAACTTATAAAACTGGAAAGAGTTAGCTTAACTTTGAATTTTTATTGGGTATTATTGCTCACAAAATTCCTCATGATGTCGATATTAAAAAATATTGCGGGTCACCAGGGTTTGATTGTATATATTGAATGTACAGAAAATTCATTGTCATTATTGATAGGATTTAAGGACTATGTGATAAGTGAGATTTTTAATAGATATATTCTTTTAATGGTAGAGGTTTTTATACATTTTTCTTTTTAATTAGTTTGCTTTATGGTGACGTTAGAGGGCTGCTTCTATTTTTATGGTTCATTCATTTTTGTTATGTTGTAGTTGCTATCAAAATGGTTATATTAAATATTTGTGACTTCTGTTTAGATAATTTGCATGGTAAAATATTTAAATATAAAGTTTTTTTTGTAACATGTTTCTTAGAATAATTCATATCAATCAAATAAATAAGGGACAATTTGAGTAATACGACTATACCAGTTTTCTAATAATATTTTCACAATCTTGAAGATAATGACAAAAGGTTAGAGACGTTATTTAGGTGGGCCAAGGCCCAAAAGTAGCTATTCATTTAAAATTAAAATTGGGCCGGCTCATGTAATTGTGTAGACTGGCCCATGTATATATTTATACTTTCTTTTGATATTCAAATTCGAAGTTATAATCATAAGTTTATAAAAACCCGAATTTATCACCCCTTAATTTGTTACGAGTCTTTATATTTCAGGAAACAAGCATGGGATATAAAAAGAATTAATAACACGTGATGGGTGTGGAAAAAAAGTGAACGGGACATGATTTAAAAATATTATAATAAGATGTAAACACAATACTACCATCTCAAAAAGGGTTTGAACGACAATAAATCATACTCAAACTTTTTAGGGTAGTTATTCACTTATATAATCACTATTGTTGCTTAGTGAATGGTGTTGTAAGGTGACAACCACATTGATTACTAAGATGTAAAAGATGATCAATATCTTAAATTATTGAAATGGTTAAGGGGATCACTACCTTAGACTAGCCTAGTGATTTTACAAGGTGATCACTCCTCTGCCCAACGAGACGTTGATGAATTGGTGATCCCCATGAGGGGTTTATTAGTAAGTGTATTAAAAGGGCTACATTTTGATGTGATGGGTTCGGATCCTTTGCATGATTTCACGTGAGGAGCCTCCTTTGATGGGATGTTGTGTTTATAAGTTACATAATTAGTTAATTATTTCTATCAACTATTTAATTACGACCCTAGAGCATTTACAGTGGATTCATCATTTTTATTCATATAATTACATTAAAAACACTGTCTTTTATCTCTTTTTCTCAATTAAATAATATTTTTATACATTTGTCATTACTTTTTTTCTCTAACCTCCACGTACAACCATTTTCAAAAATATTAAAAAATTATTATATGGATTGAACACTGATTCCCCAAATATACTGATGAACGGCTCAAAACCATTTCATATAATATATGAAATACACTCACATAATTTTAGGTATCCTATTGTGAATACTCTAATTTAAACAGAATATGCATCATAAGCTCATATTATTGATTCCTTTAAAAGCTAATTAACTTTAATGATAATGTTTTACACTTTGAAGTCGATTTTAGTATTTATAAATGTCACACCCCGACCGACGGCGGAATCATCGGGGCGGACGAATGTGAATCGATTGTTCATAGTTTATGGAATTAAACAAGTTGAAATAATATTAAATGTCATTTTCATTGAATAATACTAATCAATCAATACAATACAATCAATTAATAACATAAGAAAATTTGTCTTTAACTTTGACTAAGCCCAAATCCTAAAGAAGTTCACTAATCTTCATTCCTAAAATCATATGAAAAAGTAACAGGTCAGCTAACGAAGTAGCCGGTAAGTAATCACAGGCTTTGATACATATATAGATTGATTAAAATAATTGAAAACAATTCAATTCACATGACAATGTCAAGACTTATAATACAATAGTCTAACATAAAAGACAAACCAACATAATCAAACCTAATGACTGAATTGACTCATTCCACAGATGAAGCCTTATAGAATGAATGATTCCGGTTCCAATCACCACGCGACTAAACAAATGGAATGAGTTTGTCAAACCAATAGATCTATCATTGTTACCGTGATTGCATGAATTAATGATTGTGTTCTCATTTATCTAACTATGTACACATAATTGCAAGTATAACATAGCATGTATTGAATTAAATCTAAAATAAAATAGAATAATAATGAATAACAATAATTGAATATTGTATCACATGATTTTTTCCGAAAATATAAAACATGAAAATGGGCAATGAATACTTACATTGTATGACGATGGTTGTAGAGTTCATAAGAAAACTTGGATGTTCAAGAGTCAAGGGTGATGTCTTAAATGATATAAACAATAAATTAAGGTCGGAATTTATTACAAGAAATTAGAACATTTAGAGATTGCCAAAAGGCGAAAGCTAGATTGAAAAAGGATTATAGCACAATTTTCAGATTCTGGACAAAATGTTTGGTACATATTTGAACAGGCTTTAAAAATATCAGACGGTTTCAAAAAATTATAAAAGTTTACATTTAACTAGTTTAGAGTCTCCTGGACAACTTTTGTTCAGAAACATTTTTATGAAAAAACCTGTAAATAGGTCAAAACAGCAGTCAAAGACAGAAGGTGCTGGAATGCATACTTATCTTGTGAAGGCTATTGTTGAGTCGTCTGGTTGAGTTTGAAGACGTATAAACTATCGTTAAAAAGGTAACTCGATGAACTTAATATTGGAGTCTGAGTTTACTAAAAATTAGCTTGTTATGACAAAGTTATGGTTAGTTGAAATTAGATTATATTCTGTCAAAATTTTATCAAGACACTTATGTGCACTTTTAAAATTGTTAAAACATGAAGCGGTTAAAAAAATATAATATGTCGATATATGGTATATTAGACTTCATTTAAGTTATAAAAATTATTAAAAGACTTTGGCATAGTCATCATTTAGAGAAATATTTAGGTGGAATAACCGAATACGCCAACATAGCCGTCCATATGTAAACGAGATTCTTTGTTTATGTTTACAAGTTGTTAGCTTGATTTAGAAATGTTAGTGATTGTTATAAGGTTAGTGAATGTTAGAAGATTAGTGATCAAATGATAATTATTAAAATTAAAAGAGATTTAGTAGAAGAATGAATAAAAATAAAAACATAAAATCATGATAACAATTGAATGTTATGATGATTGAAACAATCTATAAATACATAATATAAAAGCAATATAATATTACCTTAATATTATAAACTTCTTGAAATTACTTGTAAAAGAAAATTCTTGAAATTGATCAAAACTAATTAATGAAAGAAAAATATATGAGTGGGATTTTTGAAGAATAAGCAAATGAAAAGTTAGGCATAAAGCTTGTTTTTATAGTTGAGGTTAGGAGTAGGTTATGAATAATATTAATGATGAGTTATAAGTCTTTCAAAAGGGGGTTATGATTAAAATTTGAAATATATATAAACATAAATAAAATAAATTATTAATAGAATAATTACAATTTAAACTCTAAATATATTAAAACCTAATTTTAATTTAATCATCTTTTTTATACAATCAATACAGACTTTATAAACTCATAAAAACTTTGCAATTTGATTATTTATTTTTATTGAATATTTAAAATTTTATAAATGTTAATAACATTTTTAAAATTATTTTATAAATTATAGAGTTTAAGTTAAATTGACTAAGTGACACATCTATTGTTTTTTTAACACAAAAATAATTAAAATGACTAAATAATGATTTTGATTTACAATATTGACTTAAACGGGTTCGGGTTTTAGTTTTCAGTTTGAAAACGGGCAGGATGTTACAATAAATACACGTCTAGTGTACACATCGTGGGTGTTTATTTCTCCAAACTACTAACTCTCACACTCCATGATTTCATTAGGTGTGATTTTATTACGATTGAGATTGATACCGTTTTAGTTCTAAAGAACACCAAAACAAAAAAAAAAAAACTTATAACAATAATGTCAGTTGATATAATACGATACAAGTACTAAGTAAAAATTATCCATCCTACATCCTACTCTTAATTATCTACACATTTATTATGCAGTAGAAGACTTAAACACCTAAACGAATCTCTCTTCCAAACAACTTGTATGCTTCCGTATTATTCAATACACTCATTCTGTTTACAAGTTGCTTGTTTTCCAATCTTTTTGCTCCACATGACGTGGCATGATCCTATTGGCTATCGCGTAATATCCCCCTTCACCCACGTCATTTCCGCCAAAAATATTATTTTTCTTCATTTCTCATCACAAAAAAAACGGATAACACAACACGCCCTCTCCCCCTCATCTTCTCCACACACCCACACACACACACACAAATGAGAAAGTGAGTGAATTGCAGAGATTACACAGACCTTCGAAACTCTCATCAATGGCGAAATCTCTCGTTTCATCTCCTTCCTCTTTCATCGGAGCACCTTTCCCCTCACCATCACGCCATGGAGGATTACCTCCGAGGACGAAGCTTATATCCACCAGAGTCAGATTCAGCTTCAACGGAGTTCCTCCGGTTTCTCCGTTCAACGGCGTCGTTTCGGTTGATTTTGCTGCAATTGCTAGCCGTGCGGAGAGCTTGATGTATACTCTAGCTGATGCGGCGGTTGCGGTTGATTCCGGAGCTTCTGCTGGGGATTCGGCGGCTACGACGGTGCAGAAGTCCGGTGGATGGTTCGGATTTATATCGGATGCTATGGAATTCGTTTTGAAGGTAGTTTATATGAGAGTTTTGTGAGTTTTTTGCTAGTGATTATTGGTGTCGTGTTTGGATTGTTGTTGTGATAGTTAGCTGTGATAGTTTGGATCATAGGATGCATAGCGATGCTTTGGAAGTTGTTTTGAAGTTAGTTTCGTGTGATAGTTTTGTGATTTTTTGCTAGTGATTATCGGTATCGTGTTTGGAGTATTGTTGTGGTAATTAGATGAGAATATAACAGTTTTAGCTGTGATAGTTTGGATCATATGATTCATATCGAATGCAATGGATTTGTTTTGAAGGTAGTTTCGTCTGAGAGTTTGTGATTTTTTGCTATTGATTATTGGTGTCGTGTTTGGATTATTGTTGTGGTAATTAGCTATGATTAGGTGAGAATATAACACGTTTAGCTGTGATAAATTGGATCATATGATACAATGATACATATCGGATGCTATGGAATTTGTTTTGCAGTTTCGTCTGATAGTTTTGTGTTTTTGCTATTGATTATTGGTATCGTGTTTGGAGTATTGTTGTGATAGTTAGCTGTGGTTGGATGAGAATATACTACTTTAAGGTGTGATGATTTGGATCATAAAATACAGTGTTTAGATGATAATTTGGCATATTCTGAAACGGAATCTATTGATCCAGATACTGAAAATTGATGATTACTGTATATGAAGTCATAAATACTCATTTAATTATATCTCTGTTGTAAGAGATCATATATAGGATAAAAGAATGATCCAGTTTTGTTTGGTAGGAATTTGGACTGTTAATTGGAGTAGATGTAGTATTTGCTCAGTGGTTAATTTGAGGCAATTATGTTGATGTTAAGTTGCATTGTCTTTACCAGGTGCTCAAGGATGGGCTGTCTGCAGTTCATGTGCCATATTCATATGGATTTGCAATTATATTGCTTACTGTTATCGTTAAAGTTGCAACATTGCCATTGACAAAGCAACAGGTGACCCTCTTCTCAAGTATTTCTTTATATTGTAGGGATATATGTCTCGCTGCTTTATGGTACTCGAATATAGCTAGTCACATTTGATAGTATATATATATTCTTTTCTCAGTCTTACATGAATTTTTTGATGAATTTACTTGTTAAAAGGTTGAGTCCACTATGGCAATGCAAAACCTGCAGCCAAAGATCAAAGCAATTCAGCAAAGATATGCAGGAAATCAGGTGTGACATTATATATTATAGTGTTGTATGTTACACTTACGAAAGATTGATGTTTGAATGCAAAAGTGAACATACCATGTAACCGAACTCTTATGTTCATTTGTGTTATATTAGAAATGCTGGACATAGCTTGATGTGCCTTGTGATATCTTAGGATTTAATGGAGAACTTAAGCTCGGGACTTGAATAGGGACCTGATTTATCTAAAATTGATTTATTCAAGAAAGAGTTGGAAAAATGATATAATATTAAAGCGACAATAAATATTATCACTTTCAATTGAAAATTTTGTTTGTCATCTGGAAATCTGCCATGAATTCTAGAATAGAGAAACAACTCTAGAGGAACTTGTGATCCCCAGAAAGCAGTCTGATGTTTGGATTGGAATGTAAAATGTTCAAGAGCAAACAGGATGTAGTATACTTAAATGCCTGCTTTATCTAAAATATCTAGTTTTGTGGATGGAAATGGTCAACAATTAAAATATTAAATGAATTTAATCCTATTAGATTATCAAGTTAAGATTCTATGAAGGGTAAGAAAGAGCAAGTACTTCCATGTGAGCATGACTAAAAGAACCATTAGTAACAGAATTTAATATAACAAATTTTCTATTGTCCAACATCGAGTTAAATGTTAACACATGATAATTCGACCTTAAAAAAGATACAACCATGATGTTCCATGAACAACGAAAATTTAAAGGGGCCCCGGCTTATTCCCCCAGCCCCCTCCTCAGGTTCCCCTCTCTATGTTTGTATGTGTGGGTATATGTTGCATGGTTTTTTGTAATAAATAGTATATCACAATAAGTGTAGGGGGTTCTGTTGTAATTGTCAATACTTGGTGGATGTAATAGTAGAATCATCTAACAATCCTAACGGTCGGTAGTTAGTCGTTAAGATGGGTGCTCTATCATGTATTAATTCATCATTTGGTTGTTAATGGAAGGTAGCTATGATTTGAGTGATTTCCTTCTCAGTGTTCTTCTTCATTCTCATAGCAACACTATATGTATGTGTTTCTATCTGACATTATTGGTATCCTTTCAGGAAAGAATACAACTTGAGACATCACGATTATATACAAAGGCAGGGGTTAATCCTTTTGCAGGTCCGTTAATATATGCATTTTAGTCAAAGAGTTCCATCAGTTTATTGTTATTATACACTATAATTCAACACTCGCACACACATATATATAGTTGAAACTTAAAAGTCACAACTTCCCATGTCAATTGCTACATTTAATTTTGCTCGTTTTAGGATAGCCTTCCCTTGAACAGATGAACCAATATCTGAATTATAAAATCATCAAGCCTATGTGTTTAAGTTTGACCCAAGCTGTATCCTTAAACCAAATCATTATTTGATGCTTATATATTGTTTACTTTAAATTGATTAGTTATTCCACTGTTAATTTGTACAAACTTCAATCTTATTTAATGGCAGGAATTTTACCTACTTTGGCTACGATACCAGTATGGATAGGCTTGTATCAAGCTCTTTCGAATGTTGCAAATGAGGTATAGACAGTTGAAAATATCGATATTTACCTCAAGCTTCAATTTTCAATCCATGTTTACCTTTTTGCACACTAGTAAACATTTCAAATATTATGTGATTTTAGTCCAAACGTTTCCTCCCTTTGTCTTTTGAGAGACATTTTGCAAATGGTTAACAAATAGAGAAACTCATTTCTTTATTGTTTTACTATAAGCAATGTTGATAGTTATGTGTATTTTAGGATGGAGGGTTTAATTAATTGAGGATGTGAAACAATCGCTGATTTCTGCAACTTTACTTGTTCTTAAGGGACTGCTGACAGAGGGCTTTTTCTGGATTCCCTCTTTGGGAGGCCCCACAACAATTGCTGCTCGACAAAGTGGATCAGGAATTTCTTGGCTTTTTCCGTTTGTGGTAAAATAAATTTCTTCAGCATCATATCTCGAATA
Organism: Flaveria bidentis; assembly: GCA_018326385.1. NCBI lineage: Eukaryota > Viridiplantae > Streptophyta > Magnoliopsida > Asterales > Asteraceae > Flaveria > Flaveria bidentis. The sequence continues at coordinate 33,197 of BJCM01063623.1, forward strand.
ATCTACACACTTAAAGTGAGAAACTAAATATTCGTGAGCAACTTGAGAAGCAAACTGGTCTACTAATTCTGTCATTGATCCATAAATTTACATGGATTTATAAAATTGTGAATCAATGTTACAAATTTAGTAAATCGGTTTGCTTTTCATGTTTCTTATGGATATTTAGTTTCTAATTTGATCAGACTCTAATTAAATTAATATATGCGTGTGTGTATTGAAGGTAACATTTGTCCCAGATTGTAAATGATTATAATCAAATTTGGAGTTCAGATTTAGTTGGTTCGACCTGTAAGGTCAATCGTTATCTCATTTTTCCTACTACACCATTTTCATGTTTAAACCAAAGCCTTACATTCAATTTGTGATAGTGAAGTATGTGATTAACTACCAAGAAAGTTGTGTCAGTTTATAAGACAAATATAATAGCATAAAATCATTGCATGTTACAATAAATTGTTATATTTAAATAACTATTCATAGAGTTCTTATTTTATTCCATCTTTTATTGGCAGGATGGCCATCCACCACTAGGCTGGCATGACACGGCCGCTTACCTTGTCTTACCTGTGCTTCTTGTTCTTTCTCAATATGTATCAATGGAAATTATGAAGCCACCCCAAGTGAGAACCTACCTTACTATTCTGTATTTTAATAAGATGTTATATGTTTAAAAGAATTCTCATTTTCTTTTATCCTTCAAAACTGTCCTGTTTTTCACAGACTGATGATCCAGCTCAGAAAAACACTCTTCTTGTCTTCAAGTTCCTTCCACTCATGATTGGATACTTTTCTTTGTCCGTACCATCGGGATTATCAATTTACTGGTCAGTTATGACTTTCTTAAACAAACAAAAATTTTTTGTTAATTTTGTTTATCTACACGTACTAAGCAAAAAAAATCCCATACTAAATGCAGCATCATCTACTTTAACAGTTTCTTAAAAAGTCATAATCTCAAACAACTTAAAAGGAAAGGTTTTCTCTTTTTTTTGTAGTAGAGATACTCTTCAATGACAGCAATGTTTCTTTTGTATTCTATCTTTTCAATTATTCTAGTTACTCGTTCACCTGATATCATCATATCAGTATAAAATCTTAGCAGTGAATGATAATCATTCTGGCGAGATTTTAAAAATGATTTCTTGGCTTCCCTTTGACCATCTAAAGTCAAAACATGTAACAAGAACTGAGTTGATAGTGTTTATTGATAGAAATGTCCTTCATTATGGGGAGGTGGGATTTGGAAAGCATAATATATCCAACACACTATGAAGTTGCTTATGTTAAAATTATAATCATTGTGACAGAGATTATTGTTGTTGTGGTTCGTTGTGATTAATGTTTAGAATCTGCAATGACATGCCAACACATGATTAGGATATTGTGGCAATAATGTTAAGTGGTTCCAATTTCCAAATAAATTGTTCACAAAAGCTCATAATAATAATGCCTTATACATAATGATAAAGTTGTATCTTATTATTTTCATATTTTTGTTATCAATTAAGGTTCACAAACAACGTACTTAGCACTGCTCAACAAGTATGGTTAAGGAAATTGGGAGGTGCAAAACCTGTCGTGAGTGAGAATGCAAGTGGAATAATAAGTGCAGGCCGAGCAATAAGATCGCCTTCTCAACCATCTGAGCCTGGTGCTAGGTTAGTCTTTCTTTTCTTGTCCAATTTAATTTCAGGTAGTCATCTTTTTTGCTGATTAGTTGCGTATATATCCTTCTATATTTGATTCTCATATTTTCCCTTTCAAAATTCTAACAATGTCATATTATCTATTTCAATAATAAATAAAATAAAACCATTCCCTTATGATATTGATCTTTTCACTGAATAAACAAATAGGAAAACGTTTGAATCATAACAACTCTTAGTTTATTCATTGAAACAGCTTGTTGCCTTGTTGTAACTGATTTTAATTTATTTACCATGGATATATGATATTTTAGTGTTTTGAAATGGTGATTTCATGAAATTTTGAACCTTTAGAAGGATATATATGAAATTATACCTATTTTGGCACAAAATATCCTTGAACTTCCAAAATGTTTGTTCAAAGCCCTCCAACTTAAGAAAATTATATTCAAGGCAACCACACATGTTATAGCATAACAACGATTGCCTGACATTTAGGTACGTTATGCCACCTATTTAAATCATGGCACTGAAAAGATTACCTTAAATAGAAATTTGTGAAAGTATAAGGTTTTTCTGGGGCTAACAAAGTTGGTTACCCAAAACAGAAATTGTACCAAAGTTTGTTAAAAATTATGCAAATTGCCCCTACTTTAATGGATTGCATTTATTGTGGTTGGAAATAATTTGCTAACCAAAGGGGATTAAAATGTGAATAGGTTTAAGCAGTTAAAAGAAGAAGAGAAAAGAAAATCAAATAAGGCACTTCCCGACCAGGATATTCAAGTTTTGGCATCTACGTCTGATTCCGAAGATGAAACAGATGGAGAGAAAAAGTCCACGGTAACTTATTTTAATGTTATATTTTTAAACCATTTAGTCGCTCAGTCAGCTAACTGTTTGCTGCAATATCACCAGCAAACACCTTTTTGTCCGTTTTTTATAACAATTGATTCATGTGTTAATATGATTAAGAAAAACAATATTCCTAGGAGCTAATGTGCATTATATATAGACTTTGGGTGTCTTTCAACCCATTTTACGTGTTCCATTTCGACTATTTGTTATTATATGACACGTTTGAGATCGAACACAACCTAAGTACACTGTTTGAAAATAATATCAAAAAGTAGAAAATGAGCTTAGCATATATGATATGATATGCCAGTTATTGAACTTAAAGAAGTAAGGTTTATCTTTATGCAATGATGAATTCAAACAAGTGATTGATGATTTGCAATTATACACAGGAGGTTTTGGAAGAGGCATATGCTTCAAGCACCACGAAACAAGTTCCAGACTATTCTGGTCCAAGGAGGAGTAAGAGATCAAAGAAAAAGCGTTCGGTATGATACAAAATACGTATCTAGATTTTTGAAACTGCTATTTTGTAAAATCCATATTTTAGTTAATATATAGTTGTCTATTTCCGTGGGCTGATTTACATCGTCTACTACCAACAAATCATATGTTTCTTAGGTAAACTCAGCCTACTAGCAAGAAGTCATGTGTTTGTTAGGTAGTGTTTGGTGTAATGGAATCAGAGAAGAGAAGTTGAATGGAAAGGTCAATTGCATTGGAATAAAAAAAAAAAAAAAATTGTCTAGTTTTATGCAATGATACATATTTTTTCCATTCTATGACATGTCTTTAAAAAAATTACAGAACTTTTAATTAAATATGTTTTTAAAATGTATATGTTCCTTTTTAATGTTTATTTGTATTGGTCATGCATAGAAGATTCAAAAAGTTTTTATCATCAAAACAGTGCATAAAGTTAAATTAAATGGAGTGTAATGATCTATTCCATTCCTTTATGATTCCACTGCAGCAAAAAAAACAAATCCCCATTCCTTAGTTAAGAAGAACATGAGAAATGAACATTCAAGGGGGTGGCACAATGGTAAATGCTTGAATCTCTTTGGTAGATGTATCTGGTTCGAATCCAGCTTCCATCGTGTTTTTTTCTTTTAACCCTTTATAAAAACACTTAACGGGCGCAAGTTGCTTTTGCCTTATTCCATTGGTTAGCATGGTATAGATGAGATCATATGAGTTTTCTGGTAACAGATTCTCATTGTTAAAATAAACACCCGAAGAAATAAATGTTTATTTAGAACTTATTTAGAACCATGAGAAATGCCTAAATGCTATTACAATAGAGGAAATGAATGACCTTACCCATCAATGCAATTTAACCCTGATCTTACATAGACTAGGAAATAGAAAACCTGCATTATAACATATCGTCTCTATACAATTTTCTAACTTATTTCCTTCACAAAAACATTATAAATTGTTTTTGTTTTTCCATTTCTACTTCTTTCATGGAGGAACTCGTCTATTCATCTGCTTGAAGGCGGACGTTTATTCCCAGTTGGGTTTGGTCCAGATGGCTGTTTATTAACCTTTTTTTCTTCCTGCAAGATAATATGAACATTTTACTCACGTGTGAAAAAATGGATGGGTCAGTAGCTTGGATAACGGGTCAAAACAGGTAATTGTTTAGTGTGGGTTGGCGGGTTGGATATTGGGTCAAAATGGGTAATTCTAGTGTGTGTTTTGCAGTTGGGTAATTTCTTTTCTAGATTTTGTAAATAATTGATTTATATACGATCTTAATTTTGAAATAAAAATGACTTGGAAGTTTTTGTGAAATATGAATACACTTTTAAGGTGAAGTTTGACTCGACTAGTGCATTTAACCTGTTTTTATTTCATGTAATGTATTAAGTTTACCCGTCAACCCAGATAGACCTATCTATCCATCAGTACCTGTGGAGCAAAGGCATATACGCTGGCTGGCTTCAAGTTATGTCGAGCTGCTTGAACCTTGAATTCAACTATAAATAGGTGTAGCGATTTTAAAAGCACGCCTTGTTAAAAAGTTCGACATATATAACTATAGGTAGCAAAAAGGATGAGTAGGGTTAAGTAACTATTTGGAAAGAGTTATGAGGAGACGACTCGTTTTCTAGTATAGATTGCGTTGAATTGACTCGTTTAAAAACAGTAATAAATTAATTCTTTGAATTATTAACTTTTTAAGAAATATTCATTAAAAATGGGCTTTGAACTTGTTCGACCAAATTGACAAGAACCTGTTTCAAGGTAAAGTTTATCGATTTGAATCATTGATGACCCGTTTCATATTAAACACAATCAAATCAATCAATCGTTCAGCAAATGAAATCAATTGTTCGACCAAATACTTTATTTTTCACTTTAAAATAGACATAATTCTTAAAAGTTCTTGGAAAAAAAACATTCTCTAAAAGATCAAAAACAGATAGAAAAACATATGAACCTTGATTTGAGAAAGTAATAAATTTGACCATAGAAGTCAAAAGAAAATGGTGTATACCTGATTCAGTTGTATAACCTTTGGATGTGAGTAACAAGAGGCAAATGAGGAGAAGATGAAATAGAATGTGTAGTTTCTTCATTTTGAAAATGTGATGAAAGTGAAGACACAAATGGGACCTTGGTTTGGGTGTATGATGATTGAATTATAACTAGTTCACTAGTAATCATATTTATGCTTGAAAGTTTTAGTGCTTATTATTATGTATCACTCAGGATCCAATGCAATTCCTTTGTATATAAACATGTTCAACCTTCACTCTTTTTGGAAAAAAAGGGACATTACCCCCGATAAACTTACTTTTCCTTATGATAAATCTATACTTTTATCATCCTATCTATGATAGTTGGGGGTAATTTTACGAAATAATAATAAGTTTTTTTTAGATATTTTATTAAAATCAATCAAAGTTTTTTGTCCCACTGAAGTTACTCAACTTTAGGTAAGTATTTCAATCTTATGTAATATTTTTAATAATGTTAATCTTTTTTAAAAAATTAAGTTATAGACAAGTAAAGCATATATATAACTTTTGATTACTATTTAGTGATTATTTTTGTCCAATTTAACATAATTTAATAATTTTAGAACTTTCTTATTAAGTCACAAACTTTTTCTTCACTGTTATCACCTAATTCAAATAAATTAGAAAAAAGTCACTAATTAATACCTAAAACTCATATACATCTCATTTGTCTAACTTACTTCCAAAATAATTAAACATTTATAAAAGTATTACATAGGATTTTAATACATAGTGAAAATTAAGTTAAAAAGACAATATAATTTTTAAGTGACTTTACTAGAAAAATCGAAAAATTTTGTTATTATTATATAAAGTTTTCCCTTATAGTTATCTTAAGGAATAAAATACACTATCTTTTTTATTAAGGTTGTAAGTTGTGAGATATGATTTTCCATACTAATCAATAATTTTCATAAAAATATAAATAATAACTTTTAGTTTTATGAAAATCCTGATAAAATTTTTTACACATGTATACACAAGGATAAAATATTTTTTTTTGTTTTACAGAAGACATGTGTGAAAATATGTAAAAAAAGTTCTCAAAATTCTCATAAAGAATAAAATAAAAGTTCTCATTTAATCCCCCATGTATATAAAATGATTCATTTTACTAATTTAAATTTACCAATATAAGAAACTAAGGTTGCGTTTAATTGGATGGAATGAAATAGAATCAAATGGAATTGAGAAACTAGTATAATTTTCAAATAAAATTATGTTTGAATGGATAGTGAAATGTAAAACCAAGAGAATGTTTCACCTCAAATTCCTTTGGTTGTAGGATTTCAAAATCCTTCTAACTAGAGAGGAAATTTGAAATCACACAACCAAGGAAATTGAGATAAAACATTATCTTTGGTTTTACATTTCATTACTCACTCAAGCATAATTCTACTAGAAGATTATATTAGTTTCTCAATTCCATTTCATTCCTTCCAACCAAACGCAACCTAAGAATCGAAAACTAAAAAAACTATAAAATTTAGATATCTTAAATTCGTAATCGGTTTTTTAAAATCCCTTTTAAATTCTCAACTCCCTTTCATAATTTCATCTTATTATCGGGTTTGTTTTTGTTGTGAGTTGACTTCTTTTCAACTAATCATTAAACGATCAACAAATTTCAAGTGTTTCATGATTTGTGTCACAAGTGGTGTCGGCAGGGCCATGCATGATGCTTAATTAGTTGTCGCTGTATGGATTTTCTATTTTGTAATTTTTTGTATTGCCATTTTTCGATAGACAATTAATTTATCTTATAATTTACGAAAATATACACGTATGTATCAATGAAATGCATGAATCCAAATCACACAATCATTTTAAAAAAATCAGTTTTTAATAATGTGAAGAACTTATTTCGATTTGTTACAACTTAAAACTAAACTTACTTCAACTTAATAATTACAAGTTTACATTTGTTTCCCTTTATTTTGTCACTCACGAAAAGATACAAATGCATCATATCTTCTTTAATTTACATGTAATGTCTTTTGGCTCAGTAACATATCTAATAAGACTAAATAGGATTTTAAAAGCTGTCACGAAAACAATTACGCTCGACCGATGGATCGAATTGATGAACCTTCTGAACTTTCTTTGGTTAAAATTGTTCCTTACTCAGGTCGACATAGATCTAAAGGTATATGCCATTGTGACATGGTTGTGATATGATCAGAGTACGTCTCTAAATTTCCCTTTCCGTCGATTTCAAGTAACCATTGTCGATACACTGATCATCACAATTGTTGGTCTTCCCATGCCTTTGTTTTGCTTATTTAACTTCATTTACCACAGATCTTATTCATTTTGGAAATGTGTATACAATATACAAGCATCCTTTTGCACACAAAAGGGTAATATAGGAGTTGTTAAAAGAAAACTAAAAAACTTCCATGGATGCCTTTTGTCAAATTGTGACATTTTTATTAGTAACATTTAAATAAGTGAAACAAAAATAAACTTACTCAAAGAGCTCGTTAATTGGCTCCCTTAAATAACTTATATTTTTATTAGTAACATTTAAATAAGCGAAATAAAAAAAAACAAGAGAAAACTAAACCAATTAGTATTGAGGTTGTTAAAAAACTTGAGCTTAAAATAAACTTACTCAAAGAGCTCGTTTATTTGCTCACTTAAATAACTTTAAATTTTAGTTTAATTTTAAGACCCAGTATTAGAGCTCAAAACTTAATTTTAACTCAATAACTCATCATATTCACTTCTTTGATTTCTTTCTTACTTTGCCCTACTTCATATCATAAGTTCATAATTTCTTCATTCTTCCTTAGCTTAGACTTTAGTATTAGGGCTTGTTCTTACTCATATATCTTCATCAGAGCTGCAAATCTACATCTTTATTATTACAAAAAAGTTATAAAAAAAATTTTGGCTCGACAAATTACAAGTGGGCTCAAGTTGCATTCAAGCCGAGCTCAAACTCAAGTTTCAGCTCAAATAAGCATTTCAAGCCCAGTGGAGCTGACTTGATTATTTATTACTTGAGCTGAAGCCAACTTCTTGATAGTATGTCATCGTTTAATTCTTACAACATCCTTAATTGTTTTATTTGAACATATAACAAAAACTATAAGAATATATTTTCTTACCACCATACTTAACCTCTTAACAACACACTTATAATGTGTGTTTACAACATTTTTAACTCTTTCTTTAGATAAACCAAAGATCATGATTGTAAAAATCATTAGGCCCTAGTCTTGCGATGAGGTACCGACTAGTGATTAATCAGGATCACTAGGGATAACGGATTGTAATTTTTATAAGTAATTTTCAGTTTAATATATATACACTCTCATTTTTATATGCAATTTTTATAAAAAGATTTAGAATTATATATATACAAACACATATGACCAAAATTTACATGTACTTTGCCAAAATTTTCAAGGTTTGACCGTAAACATTTGCCCGGAATCTGACATAAATGTAATCGGAATTTGGCCGCAACCTAGCCAATTAGGTCAGATTACTGATTTTATCCACCAATTACATGACATCGGTAAAGTAACCGATTGACTAGCGATTAATCGGCCGTCTAGGCCAATTTTTACAGAGAATATGTAAAGAAATAAAAAAAATTCCAACATGTTGATAGGAAAATGTTTGATGCATCATTTCTTCAAGAAACATGATAAATGAAAAAAAATTACCTCAATATTAGAAAATCAATAACTTCTATATCATAGATAACGAAAACAATTATGTTAATGCCTGAATCAATTAATTCATCATCAGAACGCAGTCATCAAACTTAAAAAATATACTTTCGGAATGATTAGAAGCGTGAAACTATAAATCAAACAAATGAATCAATTCATTCATTCAAATAAAAGAAATGTAATCTGCTGAAGCATGTTTAAAATGAAACTTCATCTTAAATATTTTTATTACCATTGAAGAAATAAGAAGCAATGTTCCTGTTCTCAAATCTCTGATGCAAAATCCACCCATGTTAACCAATAGAGCCATTCAACTGCAAAACATATGGAACTTATAAGAACAAGACTAAACAAATTATAAACCTCGTCATCATAGATTCATTGGATACCATATGCCGAATAGATGAAACATATTACGCCAATGCTTAGCTTTTCAAGACATTTCCAAACAAACATTTGGATGTTGTTTTCCATCCTATGTTGCATAATCAACAAGAATTGCAGGCTATTTGCAGAACGTGTAAGAACAAGCCTATACAGATCCTAAAACTTGTCATTATAGGATATCATATGCCCAATTGAAGAAATATAAGACATGCCCAAACAAATCATTTCAATTGGTTTTTCTATCTTAAGTTGCATAATCAACAAGAACTGCAGACTAGACATGGAGCTTATAAGAACAATTCTAGAGTCTGGACAAATCCTAAATGTCATGATTGTAGGATATCATATGCCAAATAGATGAAAGCATACTTCACCTATGATTAGCTTCTCAAGACATTTCCAAACAACTAATTTCATGTTGTTTTCTGTCCTAAGTTGCATAACCAACAAGAATTGTAGACTAGACATGAAACTTATAAGAGCAAGACTAGCCAAATCCTAAATGTTGTCATCATAAGATGTCATATGTCCAATAGATGAAACCTCTGTCGTCAAAGCCGATAAGAGGCGCACCTAGGCCCTTAAGCGCAACCCAATGCAGCTTTGTTGCCTACCTGCCTCGCTTCAAAAGTATCATTTTCAGGCGCTACAATTGCATTTTCAGGCCAAGTCCTGGCCAAAAACCATCTAAAACAATGACACTAACCTTGAACAAACTTGGAATCAACCTAAAGTAGCACAAAACAGGCGTAAAACATGTATAAACCCCTAAAAATGATATTTTTATATCTCGCTTATTAAGCACCTTGCGCCTGGGCCCAAGGCTAAGCCTTTGCGCCTTTGACAACTATGGATGAAACATACTACACCTAGAATCAGCTTCTCAAGACATCTTCATTACCGACTCAAACGCCATTCACTCACCTGCAGAAACATCTAAAAATCTCAGTGGTAATTCCTTCTTACACGCTCCTACCTCAATAACCAACCACTTCACAAATATTATAACCATAAACAGTCACTACTCTAATCCACTACTCTTAATTTCCACAAAACCTAATTTACAAAATAACACTCTCAAGTCTCAACCCCCGTACAAATACAAAATCACATACATTAAACAAATGCACCACATTAACACAGGTGCATTCTAACATTCAGATCTAGGGTTTTAACTTTCAACAATCAGATGAAGATTCGTGAACATAGCATCGTACCTCTTGTGCCTTTGAGCAAACACAGAGTTCTTCCTATCTTCTTCTGCAATTACATGTTCAAAATCAATCAACCTTAAATCACAACGTCTACGATGAAATCAGATTTGTGCATGATATTAACAAAATCGGATGCAAAAAAACCTGTAAGGGCGAGGGAGAATTTGGTGATGATTGTTCCGGTGATGGCGAATCCGACGAGAAAAGGCCAGTTTCTGTTGAATTCTCTCTTGAAGAAGATGGGCCAAGGGTCGAATTTCCTCATTGTGTGTGATGTTTCTGATTATTCGCCTGTGTTGTGAAGCAAAGTAGTGATTATGTGATATGTGATTGTTAAGTGTGTGTGTGTGTGTGATTACTGATTATATATAAGATGGATTTCAACTTTGATCGACAAGTTTTTAACCAATGATTTAGAGATCGGATCGTCCCGGCCGGTCCGATCAACGGTTAAGACCACCGGTTAAGACCGATTCGTTTTGAGAGGGTGGATCGAGAACAGGTGGTTGGACCGAATTTTAACTTTTTTTTGGATTTTAATCGGTAAAAATGAGAAATTAAAAAATAAATAAATATGTAGGACATTAGATTATTGTTAAGTTATATATATAACTATAAGATACATACACAAATTACTTATAGTGAATTATATATATATATATATTTATATATATATATATATAATTGAAATAAAAATTATGTTTATAGTTGGAAACTATGAAAACTAAATGTCACATATATAAAAGTACGTGTTACAAAGCATACAACTAACAGTTACGTATATATAGGGGTTATGTATATGTAAATACATATTAGCAAGTGTAAAACTACGAGTTGCGTACTTATAACTTATAAAAGCTACGTATACGTAAGTCTTTCGTCATCATTGTCATTCCTTCGAGTTTTCAACAACCAGTCTTGCAACCACTCCTAAATCAATAGGGCCATAAAGACTAGTCCTACTTGCCCTAGAGATTAGTTAATAGCTTCAAAGACCGGCAGGAAGTCATACAACCTAGCTCTCCTTACTTGATAGGGGGTCGAATAGAGAGTCTAGTAAACTAGTTGAGTCATTCGAGAGGCTTCAAACTTGGCTAAGCCTTCACATAAGCGGGACTGCTTGCACTAGTACTTTTTTAGCGGAACTGTTTTGAGGTTTAAAATGCTTTTTATAGAACTAATTCCAGAAATGAATAATGATCTGCTTCTTTTTATTATCATCATAAGAAACTGTACTTTTAAGAAAATCAACGTAATCACCTCTTTCTACCATGATGTGTTAGTCTTTTATTTTTATTTATTTTTATTTTTTTATTTTTTTAAAGATAACCTTTGAATTTCCTGAATTTTTTATTCAGGTGTCTTAACCCTGCATTGAGAACATTATGATAGCCTAAACGAACAGAACACACAATGCCTCTTATTTATACGAAACATTGAGAGAACCAAATCAAATCAAAGAAAGGTGTGGGAGATTCTTTTCGTCGTTTTCATTCGTGCCCCATCCTCCAATGGCCCCTTTCCTTATTTTTTCGATAATAGAGTTGGCTATCTTTGTGGCATCGATTGTACAAGTTCGTGAAGTGGGCTGGACGAGTGGAATGAGGGAGAGCGGCCCGATCGACAAAAAATAATAGTAGCCCCCTAGAACCTGGCAAAGTAATTATCATTATCAATGAATTCCCGAGCAATTCTCAACCAACATATGCAACAATTGCTTCAGCAGGAGCTGTTGTCGTGGGATCCGTAATAGTGAGCATTGTAACTAATACCGGGAGTTTAATATTTAGTTTTTTTACCTCAAAAAATAAGATTAAAATTTACTCAAATATACTTTAAACAATTAAAATGTTAAATCAATTCTAAATTATGTGATTAGATACTGGTGGCTTTTACGGTTTTTAATTATAAACATAGTTTTCATTTGATCACTATCTTATATATATATATATATATATATATATATATAATTATAACGTAATCCAATTTTTAAATCCAATCTAACCACCAAACCAGACACATGATCTAATTTTGAAAACATAAGTTTTATTGTATGATGTAAAAAAACCAGTTTATTAGGGGAACCAGCAAACCAACTCAAACTGGTTTTGGTTGTTTTGGTTTTGAACACCATTGTGACGAATTCAAATGTTGTTCTGGTTGCTGAATTGTTTCTCTTCTGTTAATTTACGTTTGTTTCAACTGTTTTTGGTATAGTTTGTTTGTGTATAAACTAGTTTTAGTAGTGGTGGTGTTGTTCTTGATAAATGTTTTTTCATTCATAGTTTGTGATATTAACATATAAATTTACACCTTCATGTTGTACATATGATTGAACCAAATTCAAGAAACCCAAGATCATATTTTTGTCTTCAAACAATGGAGATTATGACAATAGCATGCTTACTATTCAACAATCCATTAGAACAAACCCTAGATCAATCATCAACACCTTCAACAAATCATTAAAATAGTCACAACACAACGTCATTTACCAGATAAAATCGATTCATCAACCGAAAAAGATGTAAATTGATTACAAACATCTTTCGTTGCATAAACAACAATCAATAATCACCATCTCCATTTCACATTTTAACCACCGAATCCATACAGAGTCCTCCCCTGCCTCTTCAACGCATAAACAACATCCATAGCAGTAACAGTCTTCCTACGAGCATGCTCAGTGTACGTAACAGCATCTCTAATCACATTCTCCAGAAAGATCTTCAACACCCCACGAGTCTCTTCATAAATCAGCCCACTGATTCGCTTCACACCACCTCTACGTGCAAGTCTTCGAATCGCTGGCTTCGTGATCCCCTGAATGTTGTCTCGGAGAACTTTCCGGTGACGCTTTGCTCCGCCTTTGCCTAACCCTTTGCCACCCTTCCCACGGCCCGACATTGTGAAGAAGATGATATGAGATTTGGGGGTTTTTTTAGGGTTTGTGTTTTGAAATTGGGGATGAAGGAGATGATGATGATGGATGTGGGTTTTGGGGGATGTGAGAGTATTTAAAGTGGTGTGTTGAAGAGGGGGCTAGTGACTACCGTTGGATTTCTTTTGATCGGATGGTATATACGTTTTGGGGATTGTGATCCGTGTGGATATCTGGTATGTTTTTTTTTTTTTTTTTTTAAAGGCAACAGTGAATATATATTCAGCGCTGTGTGAATAGAGATTACGGTACAAAGTTTTTTTTTTTTCGTGCAAAGTGTACGAAGTTATCACGCAAGGATAGATGTTACGGGTGAAATTATAATGTAAGGGTAATAGTTAATCATACGGAGACGGAATTATCACGCAAATATGAAATTATTACGCAAGAAGGTATTAGTGTGTGATAATTTCACGCGAGTGTAATTTGTCTTATGTAATTATCATTTTGTTATTGCATGATTATTATTGTTCTTGCGTGATAATTCCACCCCAAAACTCTGTACGCTTCGCATGGATAAAATACTTTGTATAGTAACCGACCCATAAATATATGTGTGTACGAAATGGTTTCTAGTGATTTTGTTTCTTCAGGGTATGTGTTTTTTTCATTTCTTTGGGAATGAAATATTTTTTTATTAATACACGAACCATGCACCGAATAACAACCAGACACATGTTTCCACCCATGACCCGACCCACTACCACCAATACCACCATGGTTGTTGCCCCCGCCACCAACCAATCACCAACACCACCACCAACCATCATAAAAATCACTTCCACAACCATCCATCACCACTGCAAGCATTTCTTTGTCTTTTCATGTTCACTTAACAACATATGATTCATTTTATTCTCGTAAGGTAACCAAACACGATAATAGGACAATAATGACCTATTTCGTTTCATTGTTCATTCCATTCATTCATATCCATCTAATTTATAGGAAAACGGTAAAATCGATAGATGAAGTGCCAAAGGATCGTTGAGATTAGATGGTTGAAACCTATGAATTCTTATTAATTCATGAAAAGAAAGAGAAACAAATTAAAAGTAAACTAATGAAACTGTTTAGTGAAATTGATCTAGGAAAATCAGGTCGAGTATGAATGTCCTTATACTCATTGAATTGTCACGTGTTCAAGATTAAAAAAAACAAATAAATAAGCAAGATTAAAAAAACAAATAAATAAGCTGAATTTGAAAGCTTAAGGGCATTTGGTTGGAGGAAATGAATGAAATAAAATGAAATTTAGAAATATGTAGAATTTTCAAGTAAAATTATATTTGTGTGGGTAATAAAATATAAAATTAAAAAAAATTCATCTCAAATTCTTTTGATTGTGAGATTTCAAATTCCCTCTCTAAATGAAAAGATTTTAAAATCCAACAACCAAAAGAATTTGAAGTAAAACATTTTATTAAGTTTATTTTTAATTGTTCACTCAAACACAATTTAAAAAATATGGATGCAGGTATCCACTTATCCCGAAGGTTTTTGGCAGTACCAAAGGGGGAACGGTGTTCTCACTATTACCACACCCAAGAATTTGGGTGGTACCGAAGGGAGAGCAGTGTTCCCACGGTTTCTCTCCATCCCGCATCTGTGTTGCTCTTACAAATATATGTAACATTATAAATTTCAAATGCATACAAATAAAAACTTATAAAGTAACAATATAGTAGTAATTTATGTCAACAAACCACTTAATGTTATAGAATAAACCAAAAGGTAATATCATGAATATCCCTGTCATAAGTTTTTCACACAACAAAATATATGCCAAAGGTCATTGAATTTGCTACTTAGGTAGGCCAAAAACGAAAAAGAAAAAGGTCAAAAAAGTACCAATATCACTGAAAATACCACTTCAAACACAAACCAGAAACATAGCAAAGGCAACTTAAAGGAACACATATCCCACAAGTTATTAACAACTCTCTTGAGCAACAAGGCAATTGATCAAAATATCACTGTTTGGAGCTTCAATTTAATTGGCACGGCTTTTGAAAACATCAAGATCCATCTCAGTGGGGTCTGTTGCTTGAAGCTCGACCTGAATCCCATCAAGTTCCCTCTTGAATCGGTCCTTGGAGCTGGCGTAAATCATTTTGTTTCTCACCTTCGCAGTATCAGGAGACCTTTGCAGGTCGATACAAAGACAAGGGGAAGAAAACAGATTCAGAGTATGATGTTTTAAGTTATAAAAAAAGGGGTGTGTGGGTGGGTGTTGGGGGGGGAGCTATTTCTTTGGTTATGCGCAATAATCTCAAACGGGTCAAACAAGCGAAATGACAAATAAATACCTTAAACTTATTTGAAACAGCAAAAACCTTGATCACGTTCTTCTAATAGTAAACTTAAACTTATTTGAAACAGCAAAAACCTTGATCGCGTTCTTCTAATAGTAAACAAAACCATATCGAAGGATCAAAAATTTTAAGATATTTCTGTCATATGACATGTTTTTTGTCAGATTGGTAGGATACATATCTGAGTGACCTAAACATTAGTTTCAATGGTTGAATGGTCTCAGTGAAAAAAATTTAATAGCTAGATGATCTCCTTATAAATTGTCCCTATTTGTAAGGCATAAAATCTCCCAACTCGGTTTGTTCAAAAATACATATAAGTAGTGTAATCCTATAGTTTTGACCATACCAGAAATCACATGTTTGACCCGTTACCCAAACTACCCGATCCACCCAAGTTGATTTCAAGATTTTGTAATACCATGCAATGAAAAAGATCCTGCTTTTTTGGCAGTTCTCTTCAGTAACAAAGTCATAGTCAAAGACTGCATATCGACATTCAGCAGCAGGTAAGGACGCAACCAAATCTTCATGGCTTTGGGTTGGCTCGCCAACTTTTTCCACAATCACTTCCTTTTGTTTCTCCTCAATTTTATAAATTATATAACGGAATGTTCTTTTGGCCTTCAGTTCCAAGAATTTTAGTTTGCATTCATCATGCACAGCCATCCCAGATGCAGCGTTAGCCTACACAAAACGAAGCTTACTAGTTATTTAAAATATGTAAATGACAATAAACTGTATGAGGGGCAGATAGTGAAAAGAATAATAATGATGAGACATGTTAACCTATGGTTCCAACTCAAAACTCGCTTGCTATTAAAAGACTAGCCTATGATCAATTAATCAAGTTCTACCAAAAATGAGTGAACAAATGTTCACAAATTCGACTTAAGAACCGATTGTTTTGGTGAATAAACAATTGTGATATTTAGACTATAGGTGTAAAGACAAGAAGCAACTCATGTACGTGAACCATCAGTGTTATTTAGCTGTTGTAAATGTGTGCACAATGCCAAGTAGACATCATGAAAGACAGGGAGACAGGCAAAAACTTCAAACATTTTAAAATTCAATGACATAATGTTCTATACATGGCATCTTTATAACAAATTACTCATCTTAAAACAAGTATCCATGAATTTCAAATCATGCTTCATGAGATTCATCAACAATGTCAACCACATGACTTCAAATTTAAACCTTCTAAAATATATTCTCCTTTTAATTGTATTCAATCCCATTATCATTGAACAAAACTTTCTTATGAAGACAATTTTGGGCAAACACAAAAAAATAAAATACAAAAAGAATAAAGCTAAATCTGGATCAATCAGATCAACATGGGTCTAAACAACATCATTTTGGAACAAATATTAGCTCTTTTTCATGCATATATAAAATGATCAACTCTTGACAGGTGAAATTAACCTTCTTATCTAATTGTATCCTGTCTAAGCTACCAAACTAACAAGAATAATAAATATCAGTCCCAAAACATCACCATAAGTCAGATCATAATCCAAAACCCAACATTTGGAAAACATATATGGATCAATTTACTCATTTACAGCTCTAGGGTTTCAAATTCATCAATAGTGACATTCAGATCACCTAACACCCAAAATTACACTATGCAAAACACAATTTCAACACATTCAGGTAGAAAACATAAACAGATTCAAATTTAACCAGCCAGTAAAAAAAAAAAAACACGGTACACGTGTATATCAAGTAAGAGCGGCAGGCAGTGAAAAAAATATAAATGTTGACGCATGTTAACCTATGCTTCCAACTCAAAAGTCAGTTGCTATTAAGAGACTAGCCTATGATCAATCAATCAAATTCTATCAAAGATAAGTGAAGCAAGTGTTTTAAAAAACTTCAACTTGATCATCAATTGTTTCGGTAAATGGATAGTTGTGGTATTTAGACTATAGGTATAAGTGTAAAATTTTTCCATTAAAAATGTATTAGTGTAAAAAGTAACTCCATGCACACGAACCATCAGTGTTAAATAACTGTTGTTAATTTGTGTACCAAACCAAGCAGATAATTCATGAGAGACAAAGAAACATAGGTTTAACAGACATAACACAAGATGAAATTCAATGCCATAATATTCTTAGTGTGGCATCGTATAACAAACTCTTCCACCTTTATAAGCGTATCCACGAACTTGATTATGCTTCATGAAATTCATCAACAATGTCAACCACATGACTTCAAGATTAAACTTTTTAAATCTATTATCCAAGTGTAAGTTGAATTACGGATTTACAGCGTATATCAATTGAATAGAACGAACCCATAATGAATCACATTGTCATTAAACATCATTTTCGTACAGCATAACTATTTTTGGCAAAAACTAAAAAATAGTACAAAAAGAATACAGCTATATCTGCAGACAATTCATGAGAGACAAAGAGACATAGGTTTTGAAGACATAACACAAGATGAAATTCAATGCCATAATGTTCTTAGCGTGGCATTGTATAACAAATTCTTCCACCTTTATAAGCGTATCCACAAACTCGATTATGCTTCATGAGATTCATCAACAATGTAAACCACATGACTTCAAGTTTAAACTTTTTAAATCTATTATTCATGTAGTTGAATTACAGATTTACAATGTATATCAATTGAATAGAACGAATCCATAATGAATCCCATTGTCATTAAACATCATTTTCGTACAGCATAGCTATTTTTGGGCAAAAACTAAAAAAAAGTACAAAAAGAATACAGCTATATCTGCATCATTCAGATCTAACCATCAAACCTGGGTCCAAACACCATCAATTTGGTACAAAGTACAAACATTAGCTCCTTTTCATACATACATATAAAGATTTATCTCATGACAGGTGAAAACAACCTTCTTATCTACTTGCATCCTGCCCAATCTACCAAACAACCAATAATCACAAATTTTAGCCTCAAACTCACCAAAATTCAGATCCAAATCAAAACCAAACATGTAGAACACAAATCTGCACCAATTTACTCAATCACAACTCTAGGGTTTCAAATTCATCAACAACGACTTACCAGATCAAGCATCTAACACCAAATGACCAAAATTACACCATACAAACCACAATTCCAACACATTAGATACAACAACATGAACAGATCAAATTTAACCAATCAGTAAACAAATTTAACACGGTACACATGTATAACAACAAACAAGTCAACGGAAGTAAACGAGTATGAACAAATGCTGTTTGAAGAGATTACCATCGCCGGAGATGATGATCGGAGGAGATCGAGGTGGTGATCGGTGAGATTTTAGAGAGAGAAAGTGGAAGAATATGTTAGTTTCTAGAGAGAGAGAGAGATGATGAAGGTATGAGTGTGCACGAAGATAATATACAGAGAGATTTAAGGTGTAGCGGTATCGGTGGTTACTCTCGACTCATATTAAAATATCATTTTGAGTTTTTTGTGTTTTGATTTGGCCCTTTGTGTTATCATATAATTTCGACCCTTCTCCCGTATCAGATTGTTTAAGCTTCGTCAATAGAAATTTTAACCAATAAAAAAAAGGAAAATTACCATATTAGTCATTTGACCAATATGGTTTTGCATACTAGCCATTGACTTTAAAATTTACAAAAGTAGCTAATATATCGTCACCGGACGATACAATGCCACGAGCAGTAGCTGCGCAACACCGATTCTCTTTTTCCTATACTTCCCTCAAACAGACCTCATTCTCCTAATCATGCTGAGGTAATTCAACAACTTCAAAAATTTTCCAAGACTTTGAAAAGGCCTGTTAAAACTAGTACCATGGACGCTAACATTCCTCCAAGCGAATGGAGATTGATCATTCCCAGCTTGCTCCTCAAAGAAGTGCACCAAAAGTGGGGGGAGAATCCATGTGTATCGCTAAATTAATTTAAAGTGATTTAAAAGAAGCGAGACATTGACGATACAATTTCCCATATATCTCGCTTTACTGAAATGACGATACTTATCCATATTAGGGCGAGACGGGGGCAAGATTTCTTTTTTTTTTTTATTTGGGCGAGACGGGGGGCGATATATCATCAATGCGTATCGCCTTGGCCTTTATTTTGGCGATACATCATGTATACGTGTCGCCTCCCGGTGATATTTTGTCACGTGGTCAATTCTCATTTGTTGTCTATTTTGGTATTTTATATAGTCAAAGGCTACTATGTAACTTTTAATGGGTCAAATGGCCAAATTTCCCATAAAAAACACATATAACATTTTAATAAGTGGTATGTTTGAATATTTTAGTTATGTGTGATGATAAAGTTATGTCTTTAGCTGAGATTAAGTGTGTTATTGAATTTACGGTTATATCTTAATAACTATGATCAAGTGTATGATTTGATGTATGTGTGTATTCATTGTAGACATTTGGGAATTGAGTCTATTCATAGGGTTGTTATTTTTTTGGTTTGTGGATTTGTAAACAATGTGTAACCATTTGTTCTTCTAGTTTTTTTGTTTGATGGGTTTGAGGGTTATTGCTAATGTTGTTTTAACATTAAATGATTTCAGTTTGTCGTTTTATTATATCAAAGCTAAATTTGGTGAGTTTTTGTTGTTTGCATTTTAATCACACGTAATATTTTTTGGTTGTGTTGTATATAATTGCAGGAAAGTTATTGACTTAAAGATCAAGTTGATCAAAACTTTAAATATGGTTGACTAAAACAACAAAAACACGTAAACACGTAACATATCAAAGCATTTTCATACATGATTATGTATACAAGTAAACTTAATATTGCTTTCATTAAAGATCCAATTAAATGTCTACTGGAACTAAACTATTAAAATTCAAATGATTATGATAAAAAGTGTGTAAATTTTCTGAATATGTATTCCATCACAGTGTTTGCTTGATATACACACATATTTCTAGCCAAACATTAATAAATAATGAAAATCAAAATTGTATTATGTTATTATAATAATTTATAAACTAAGATTTTGAATCATTCATGATGATGGTCACTACTCATCACGTCACATGACACGGTGGAAAGGTCGCTAACCACTACGAGCGAAATTGTGATGACCAATAAAATATTAATAGTGGCATCTAATGTATTATTTATAAAAAAATGCTAAATGAAAAATAAAGATTAAAATCATATGGAAGTTTAATTGGAAAATACAATTACGTTTTCGGCCAATCAATTTGAGAATGATTTTTAATTTGTTCTTTTAACAACGAACACATGTATCCTTAAATCTTTTTCTGAAATTAATATAATACTAATTATCAATTTAATTTATGTATATGACTATAGTTTAAGTTTTAAAAGCTGTACTCTTAATTATCATTTTAATTAAATTTTAAGTATTGGGTCAACCTTTTAAACTAATTTATATATTATGCATATTCTAGTTACTAACATCTATGTACATATTTTTATACGCATAGTACAACCATTTAATTTTTTTATATTTTATTTTAATCTCAATATTTATATAATTTTTATAATTTAACCCCTACAATTTTTTTATATTTTATTTTGTTTCCATATATGTTTTATCTTTTACAATTTAATCTCTATAGTTTTTCACTTTTAACTTTGTCTCTTATGCTTTTCATAATTTATAATTTTCCGTTTTACCAATTTTACGAGTTAGCACACTGCAACGTGCGCATGTGGTTCAAAGTTTATGCTTATATTTTCACTTTAACAACTTTGGGTCTTAGATCAACTTGGTTTTTAATATTTTACGTTTCAAGTGCGTGATTCAACGTTTTTACATCTTTATTTTCGTTCTTTTTTTCTTTTTTTAATATGAGATTTCCCGGTGTTGACGATCAATAATGGTGATATAACATTAATGTAACCTGACATGTTTTTACACGTACAATCACAAAAAGATGAGATTAATACTAGTTTATTTTAACTAACAAACTTATGACTTATGAGGTTAAAAAGTATCATAATTTAGCAAATCTCCAAAAGGGCTTTCTACTTGATCTAAATTTTAATGTAACAAAGCCCACCCACCCCTATCGGCCATCACATACTTCTTGAAGCCCAAACCCTAATTCATTGTTCACTCTTTGAAGTCATTTGCACGCCGTCGTCGTTGTCGATTCGAGGTAAACCCTAATTTATATCAAGATTCTACCTTTATTCAAGTTTCTAAGTAGGTTTAATGGTTTTATGATCTATTAACCTTTTAATTGTTTGATTCCATTAACCTCTTGGTGCTCCCGTATTTGAATTTTAGTTTTATCAGACGCTAAACGTGTTATTGTTAGGTAAACATCTGCTGAAACAGGTTTTACGGTTAATTTTTTTCAGTTTGTGTGCATATTTTTGCTGTTTCACGTTGTTTTACTGTCTATATTTATAGGTAAATTAGCTGTTAGTCTGTGGATTTTGTGTTTATTAGTGTTTGTGAGTATGAGGTTTGAAGCATACGAGTTTCACAAGTAAGCTACAGTTTGAATTTTGAATGAATTTATAGGGTTATAAAAGTTGTAGAATCTGTATTGCATTTTGTAATAAAGGCAATGTTCTTTATGTTCTTCATGTAATTGAACTTTGGTTCATCTTCTATGTTTGGTTTTCTGTCTACTCGGAGCTTGCATCAAAGTTAGATGTGTATGAAGTAATCTGCATCAAATTTGGCTATTTCGAATATGTCAGTATATGTGGCTTAATATGGAATGAACTAGAGATTTCTGTTGAATTGAATAATCGATTAAAGTTTGATAATTATTTGGATACAACTGCGTTGAATTTAGTTGTCAATGAAGTAATCTGTCTCAGATTTGCATAATTAAAGCTTAAATGTTTGTAGCTTGGTGGAATGAATTTGAAATTTGCGTGGAATCAGTTAAAGTTAGATATGTCTTTTGGGTATAATTGCTTCTGTAGTACTGTTTCCTTACAATCTAAGTTATGTGTTTTTGCAGCATCTTGGATTTGTAAGAATGGTGAGAGTTAGTGTTCTTAATGACGCTCTTAAGAGCATGTACAATGCTGAAAAGAGAGGCAAAAGACAGGTCATGATTAGACCTTCTTCAAAAGTTATCATCAAGTTTCTTCTGGTTATGCAAAAGCATGGTTTGTATTTAACTTGATTGTTTTATAAATTTTGGAAAACTTTTGTTCAGAAATCGAACAAATAATGGTGCTGTTGTTTAATTTATATGCTGCAGGCTACATTGGTGAATTTGAGTATGTTGATGATCACAGATCTGGTAAGATCGTGGTGGAATTGAATGGAAGATTAAACAAGTGTGGAGTTATTAGTCCTCGGTTTGACGTTGGTGTTAAGGAAATTGAACCATGGACTGCTAGACTTTTGCCGTCTAGACAGGTTAGTTGCATTTTGGAACTAATTATGACGTTGCAACTTGAAGTTTCTATGATAATCAGTTTTTAACGCATACATAAAAGATAATTGTCTATCTCTTTTAATCTTTTATCATTCAAGGGTAAAATAAAATACACAAATACATATGTAGGGGGCGTGTTCATCAAAGAACTGATTTTAAGTAGATAATGCAAGAATTACCACAAACACTTGTATGTATTGCTTGCTTTAACTTTGATACATAAGACAATTATGTGATCGTATAACCACCCCCCTTTATCTATTCCACTGCATTTTGCACCAAACCATATACAAGTGTTAATGTGGTTCTTTATTTAAATTTCTTATGTGTTGAATGCAACATTATAGATATAACTCCAATTCAAGTGTTGCTTTCTCTCGTTTCATGAAGTTTCTATCATATATTCATTAAAAAGTTTCATTGTGGTCATTTTATATGTTAGCTTCTTATATAGTCAGAATGTGCCAAACACTCGACTATATATCATATGATCGTTACAACTTAAACATAATAAGTAATACTATTTGCTTAACACATGATGCTACATGCAGTTTGGTTACATTGTGTTGACTACATCAGCTGGAATCATGGATCATGAGGAAGCCAGGAGGAAGAACGTCGGCGGTAAAGTTCTTGGTTTCTTTTACTAAAAAAACATGATAATCTGATCATTGTCTTAGGTATATGCCTTTTTGGCTATAGATCAAAAGAGAGAATTTTTGTGTTTTGAGATTGAATTTGTTAAGGGAACCATGGTTTTGTTTGTGTCATCTTATGACTTTTCTTCCTTGATATATCTATTATGCTACAAAGTGTGTTTGTGATTGCATTGAGTGAAAGCAGGATGTTGAATGAAATAATACAAGGTGACATGTTTGTGTAGTTTAAGGTTTGAAGTACACATTTTAGATTTAGTTGAAACATAGCTTATACATGATGGTATAATTTTTAAGTTGTAATATAAAATTGGGTACAATACTCCACCAAAGGAATCATATTGTTCCCTTTGCCTTCTTGGTCACCATGTGATCATGTGATCAAGCATGTTTAACAGTGGACTTATAATAGGATTTGCTGCATTTGTGATTCTAAAAATAATTAAAAAGTATAATTCTTATTAATAACAATTATTAGAAATATTATTAAGAATAAATTAAAAGATGCTATTCCACATGAGCTTATAGGTGTGTGATTAGAGCTAGAGATGGGCAGGTGCAGTTTAGATATGTGCTAAAATTTAACCTATAACCAATGTTTCTTTTTTCAATTTTTTCATACGTTTGGGTTTGGTTATTGAGGAAAATGTTATGGTTAATTTGGTCAATCATTAATTAATTGTTGGCTTTGAATGGGTATGGATTCAAGTTAATTTTAGTTAATCGATCGAATTCTTTATTGGATTGAACAATAATTATCTATCCACTTAACTAACAAAGAAGAATAAAAAAATTAATAGAGTTAATTTCAATTTTGTTTCATAGGAATTGACTAAAATATTATTTTTTAAAATATTAAATATATTAATTTACTTCTAAAAGTTTCATAAAGTTTCATATGTTGTTTTAATTTTATTTCAAAACTTTTATTATATTAGATATAGTTGAAACAACAAATGAAACTTTTAAACTAAATTTAAAACAACTTTTGAATATAAATTGATATTTTTAATCTTTTCGAAGAAAATACTTATTTTTAACAAACTTCAAAAAGTAAAATTGAACTTAGTAGCATAAAAGCTAGTTTGGTTCAGTAAATTTACATGATAACCATAACCAAACCATAGCTCATAAACAACTTACAATCAAACCACTAGTTGTTTAACTGGTTTGACCATTTAAATATGATTTTGTCGGTTTAGTTGTCATTAGGTATTTCTACTAATCCATGGTCTGAGCCAAATCTGGTTACTTCAAGCTTAGCTTGTTTTAAACTATATATCAAAAGCATGAACCTACAATATTTCTTATATATTTAATAATTTAATAACTTAGATATACCAAACGTTCCGCTGTGGTTTGAAACGTAGATATGATTGGAGTGTGACATTTTGTAACATTCGATTTCAACTATCTTCACATTTGTACAACCCCACCGCCACCATCGCCATGTATAGACTTGAAAACACTGCATGGGATCGAGAAAAGACAGCGGCAATAAGACAAGTCTGACAGTTACCCCACCACCTAGGGATGAAAAAAAAAACAAAATAACTGAATCGTAATCAAAATAACCGACCCAACCGAACTAAAAACCCAAACCGCTAGAAAACCCGACGGTTTGGTTTGATGATTTTTTAAAAACCGAATTTTTCGGTTCGGTTTGGTTTTGCTTGTAACAAAAACCGAAAAAACCGAACCGAAACCATATAATCAAATTTGTAAATTTAGTGGTGTAATCATATACTTATAAAAATTATTAGCATATTAGTTACTTATTTAACTTGTGTTATCTAAAATAGATTAAATATTTAGGTTTCAAGAATAATATTTAACTTTTTTATTCAAATTGATAGATTAAAATGTTTAATTGAATATATTGTTATTATATTATGTAAATTACATTTAATTTTAACGTCAACTAAATTATAAAAATATATAGATTATATTCAGAGATCAACAAAATAATGTAAGATCAAAGTTTTTTGCTTAAATTCATTACTTTAAAATATTTTTTTCTAAAACTTGAAGCACAAATGGTAAAACCGAAAAAAAACCAAAAACCAAACTGAAACCGAACGGTTTTAAAAACCTAGAAACCGAAATATTGGTTTTTGGTTTCGGTTTTAAGACAAAACCGATCCAAACCGACAATGCACATCACTACCACCACTGACATCCATCATTAGCGGTAAAGGATCGCCCCCTGTTCAACCCAAACCAAAAAAGATGACGGAGCGGCGACTAGGCCCACCACCGGTGCCACCATCACAAACAACAACAAAATTGGACCGACGAGCCATAATCACCATGAAGCGAATTGCGACCTACAGCCGTTACGCGACAATGCTGGAGAACAACATCGGCAATATGAAAGACCATTGACGGCACACCTACCGATTAACAACAATCGCGAGCAAATGACATAACCAACCACCTATCTCTCTCTAATAAAACCCCAACCAAGGCAGTAACAAATGAGATGACCACCTACGTATTTAAATTTGGAGGGGAGGTTGACAGTCACCAGTATCTTGTTTTACATTAGGAATGAGAAACAATACGTAAATATTATACTAATTAGCAACTTTGGGTTGTTTTGATGGTTGTACTATATGCATTATAGGTTGTATATGTCTTTTGTTTATTTTTCTATTTCTTTTATTTTTTATTTAAAATCTAATAATTTTACATCTTTTATAATTTAACCTCTAAAATTTTTTACTTTTAACTTTGTTTGCTTATTATTTTCTTCTTTTACAAATTTTTTGTATACATTTTGCTCTAAATTTTGAAAGATAATACGCTATAACGTGCATGTGTGGTTCAACGTTGTTACACTTATTTTTTCCTACTTAACAACACGATTGGAACATCTGGATCCTAAATCGACTTAGCTATTGTTATTAAAATTTTACGTTTCACAAGCATCTACTTTTTGTTCGGTTTTATTTTTTTAATACGAGTTTTTCTGGTGTTGACTGTTGTTGATGGTGATGTAACGTTGATGTTATTTGACATGATTTTACGTCCCCGCCGCAAAGCCCGGGCTTAATACTAGTGTAATATTAATTACCAACTTAGTTGTGCATTATGGTTTGTATCATATTTTTGTAGATTATACTTTATTTGTTTTTTCTAGATTTTTTTTACTTTTAACCCTATAGTTTTTAACCTTCACATTCAACACTAACATCTTTTTTCACTTTCAACTTTAGTTCTATTTACTTTTATTCTTATACAAGATTTTAATTTTACGTCCCGGTTTAAACTTTTTGAGTTTACATTTTTTCAGTTTAACGCTCGCATTGTGTTCTATGTTTTGGTTTAATTTATACACATTAACACGCCGTAATGCATGTGCATAGTTTAACGTTTTTTCATCTACTTTTCGTCGGTTTTATTTTTTTGTTTTATAAGCTTTTCTGGTGTAGGTGGTTGATAACAACGGTGTAACATTGATGCTACTTATAATGGTTTTACGCCTCCTACCGTAACACGTGGTGCTTGAATATTAGTTCAAACTAATAAAGAATACAGTAAACAATTAAGTAATCATACAATTGGAGGGCTTATAAAGAGTATCTAAAACTACACTCTATTATCCTAGTCACCATCTTGATACCATGTCATATTTTTTAACAAGAAAATGTATAAAATGATTAAGACATCATTTTCTTTATCCGTGAAAGCCAAATGACGTAAGAAGTTAAAAAGAAAAAAAAAGAAAAAGAAAATCATGACTTGATGATTGGGTTGGAGAAGCCGTTTTCAACCCAATTGTTGTACCGAAGGGGTTGCGACAATTTTCCTGTTCAACCCGCCAATACCCGAAGCTAAACCTGTAAAATGCTATGACCACCCTTAGATCGTTAAAGATTTAGAGTTAGTAACATCTATCTGTATCTTAAACCACACAGTGGGCCTTGATTCGCTGTTAAAGGGCCAAATGACTTTTGTATATTCTCCAATGTTGGTATCTCACAGTTGTATGTCAAATCATTGGCAAAAGCCGAAAAATCATTGCAATTATTGGATATATTATTATTAATATGTAGGAGATATCTCTAGAGATTCTTGAGCCAATGTGAAAGAGAGACGGATGTGTAGGACGTTGCAAGAAGATTTACGAGAAATCTGTTTGTGAAGATGACATCGGATGTGTTGCGTGAGAGGGAGAGGAGAGAAAGGCGCGTGAAAGAAAGACAGGATAATGTTTGACGAAATACAATTTGATTTAAAGTCTAAATACATTTCGAAACAATAATAGAACGACTCATTTACAAGTGCGACCACTTTGCATATAAAAATACATCCGTACAATTATAAAAGCATAGTGTTTTTTAAGTTTCGTAATCCCAAATGATAACTTATAAAACTAAACAAAGCATGATGTTTGTGGACACTATAAAGTTTTCCAAATATAAAAATAATAGAATGACTCATTTACAAGTATGATCACTTTGAATGCATTAAAAATACATCCTATAATTAGTACAGTTATAAAAGCATAGTGTTTTTTAAGTTTCATAATCCCAAATGATAACTTATAAAACTAAACGAAGTACGATGTTTGTGGACACTAAAGTTTTGCAAATATAGAAAGAAAAAAATAGTGATTTGAAAACTAATGAGACCATCCAGTGCGCCCAATTAAGTTATGAACTATCGGTTTTGAATAAACTCGATAAAATTAATGTAAAGTTACGGAGTTATTACAAAGTAGTTATATTTAAAACTAGTTTAAGTATAGTATTATGTAAACTAAGTTTTTATTGCGCGTTGCGTTGGTATTCCGTCACGATTTCAAGTATTAAAACACACATATAAAAAATACGTTGGGACAACTATCACTCCCATGTAAACTTAAAGTGTCCCTAGTCATGATAACTATTATCACTCGATATTGTTCATTCATAATTTGTTCAATTCATCACGCTGTTCGATAACGACACTCGCTATACCTACGCTAATAAAGAAAAATACTTTATTTAAAGATACTAAGTTCATTGGTAGTGTTTCATTCCCTTATTATATATGAAAGTATTGAATGTGACCCCTTAATCTTTTTAATTAGTGGCCACATGAATTATGTCGATTGAAGCACATATTAACTCCATATGGAATTGTAAATATCCATGAATCCATCGCATGCTATTCAACATGGTCATGAACATTCATGTTGTTTAGTGAGATCAAATAATAATCTAAGTGAGTGGCAAATGTGTATTTTTGTTATATGTGAACATTTACATGAGTATGTTAACATGAAATTTATCCGTAGATCATCTTACTTCACCCAAATATTAACATGCATAAGTGATCCAATCATATTTAACTTTAATGTCCACTAAAAACATTTTCAAATTGATCATTGTATAAATTTAATATATGAGAGAGACATTTTTTTATAAAACTGAACTTTAATGATTGATGTAAAAACTTATGAAAACTCATTACAGCTAAGAGTTTACAATTATATAAATAAATAATATTTTAGAATATTTCAAATTTTAGCATTACTAAATTTTTTTCATCAAAGGTTATTGAATGTAACGCTTACATGATTAAATGAATCAAACTTAATTTGATACATCTAATGGTTGCGCCTCGCAACCACACCGCCGCTAAAATCACACAAGGGAGCAACGTTAAAGCACCCTCGGGTCGCCACGTCAACTGGACATCACTTAACCCTTTCAAAATATTCTACGTTTTCGTCCTGACACGATGAACATCCATTAGTCTTCTTTGTTTCATACCTAGCATGACGCCATGAATTCAATCCATGTCATCTCACCATTGTATTACAACGAGACCATTAAAGACAGTCCTAAACTCTTAGGGACTGTTTGACAACATATGAATCAGTCTCTTAATTGTTTAGATATCTGAATGATCTAGCATTTAATGGTTCATACTATTTGTTTCACGAGCAAATGTCTGAATGGTTCAGACATTTGTCTCTGAGTGGTTAAATATTATACTAATACTGAATATTTAACAAGTCTAATGTTAAATGTTAAATATATTTTATCTGAATTGGTTAGACATTTACCTTTAAATAATTAAATAATATAACAACTATTAATAGTTTAGACATCTTAATAATTTAACACTTAATAATTCAGATATTTTATTAATTCAACATTTAATTATTTAGTAATCGTCAAAACATCCATTTACTTTAATATTTTTATATTGTTTCATGTTGTATTAAAAAATATCCAATCAATCATACCCAGGTCAGCACCAAGAAGTTTTAGCTCTCTACATCGCTGGCACACCATCTTACCATGGTCCTCCACTTTTCCCCATTAGAAACCGACAACTGTCCACCTGTTGATCTTTGTGCGCGTCAACATTCATTCGTTCACTCCTCGCTTTCCCCATGTTCGCTAACCTGCGCTGGAGGTGACTGCGCACATTAACACAACAGGGGTGCCTAAAATAGAGAAGAAAGGGGAGGTGGCGCATCTTAGCGCATCATCATCGCAGGGTGTGTAATAATAATATTCCTTTTGTTTATGTTCATAAATCATAATAATAATAATAATAATAAGAATAATAATAATAATAATAATAAGAATAATAATAATAAGAAGAATAATAATAATTTCTCTCTCTTGATCTTCAATGGCCGATCGCTTGCATACTTCTGATCTGGTGTGTGATTTTCGCGAATTTAGTGTTGTTTCATGTATTTTTCATATATTGAACCTTTGATTCTAATCTGTGAGCTTTGATTTGGTTTTGATTGGTGCACAGGTGTAAGTGTGTTTGTGTGTTCGTATATACGCTGATTTAGGGCTTTTTGTTCGACTCTGTTTTGATTATACAATGGCCGCTCCTCCGGCAAGGGCAAGAGCCGATTATGATTACCTGATTAAGCTCCTTTTGATCGGAGACAGCGGTAAGTGTTTGATTATTATTATGCATCGTGATGTGATCGAGCTCGTTTGATTATGATGTTTTGAAATTGATTAGTTCATAGGTTTGTGAGGATTAACATTAACGCTAATTGGAATGTCTGGAAGTGAGAAATGTTGGTGTTAGGGATTTCGAAGGTGGTTTTGGTACGGATCTAGGTTGATTTAGTGGTTTTGATCATGAATCCAGTGGCTTGTTTGATTTGTATGTTTATACTGCTTTTTTAAGACGATGAGATGGTCAGTTTGCGTAATATTGTGTTTATTACGAGTCACAATGTTCATTTTATCTTCAAATCAGTGAATGATTGATTCTTCAGTGAAGGATAGTGTTTAGGGATGTTAATAAAAGTTAGTGTTATGCGTGTTGCCAGAGAACATTAAGAGCATAAGCTCTTGGTGCAATATAATGGTGAAAGTGGAATGCCTTAATTTTTACTAGGTATTCAGATGAGAAACGGAGGAAAGTACAATTATACAAGGCATGGAAAATCATGTCATTTTCTATCAGGGTGTTTGGGATTGTGTTTCAGTGGAAATTATCTGGTTATTGCATTAGTCACAAATAGTTATAAAGTAGCGTTTGGCAAGCCATTTGAAAAGAATGATCATATGCTCTTTATACAGAGAAAACATAAATACAAAGAGAAACACTCGCTGAGTTGTGCTTTATGATAACATTGTTTTGCGCATGCAATTATGAACACCCCTTATATGAAATTGATAGGGAAGTAATGCTAAGGGTAAATACTGTACTTCGTTGAAACTTGATCTGGTTGAACATGCACCAATGATAATACTACTTTAGGAGTATTTACTAGAATAAAGGGTCATTGCAGGCTCCATAATTTTGGAGATTTGAACTCACGACCCTATAGGTGCTTTACCATTGAATGAATGGAACAAAAGCTCCACATTTCTTACATATTGACAATACATATTACATGTTAACCTTTTTGATATATTTCATATTAGAAGCTGGAGTGAGCTATTTACTCTTTAAATATTGTTGAAAATTCCCGGCCTTGTTAGGATACGGTGATTTTCAGATCTTAAATTACCATTTTCACATCAATTAACATTTTTAACCCCCTAGTTTTGCAAATTTATTTACTAAGCTCCATGTCACCATAGCATTGATGCATTTATTTATTTTAGTTGAGCTAAGTGAATGTAAAGGGGACTACTAAATCATCATTTCTTGTATTTTGTTTTATTTGCAGGTGTGGGAAAAAGTTGCCTTCTTTTGCGTTTTTCAGACGGTTCTTTCACCACTAGTTTTATCACTACCATTGGGTGAGTTATTCCCATAGTTTTCTACATTGTCAGCTGATTTACATTTTTTAAGTTGACTCTGATAGTATGAATACCAAAATCGGGAATTACAGCATTGATTTTAAGATAAGAACCATTGAGCTTGATGGCAAGCGTATCAAACTACAAATTTGGGATACAGCTGGTCAGGAACGGTTCCGGACAATTACAACTGGTATGTTTGATCCCTTTTTGTTGGCATAATACACACAAATCAATTGCCAAAAATAGATTACCAGATTACAGAGGTGGCAAGGGTTGGGTTACCGGTCAAAACAGTTTCAGGTCAAAACACGTAAGTTTAGGCATTGATAGTTTGGCTTGAAGCAATTGAGTCAAAAACTCTTTTTGCATGATTAAATCCCTTAAATATTTAAAGCATAATGATAAATTCCTTGGATTTTATTTAACAATAAAGTCTTTTATTTGCATGATTAAATCCTTCAACTTTGTAAAAGTTACTGTAAAGGCCCTTATTACATGCTTAAGTATTTAAGTTCCTAAAGGTTATATAAGGAACATTTTTGTTTAGTGTCAAGAAGTTGAAAGATTTGATCGTGCTAAGTAAAGTCCAAGGACTTATGTGTGAATTCAATGAAAGTCCATTAGGTTTTTCTAACAATTGACCATATGTTCATATAACTTTAAAAGTTATACTGATTTATTAAGTTTGTTAATAAATTTGATTCACCAGGTTTATGCATTGAAAATACACTCTGGACAACTCTCTGTCTTTTTGTTATAAGCTATTTATATTTACCCATTAGAAATAAAAGGTATATTGAATTGACCCATCCACCTATACTATGTTAGGGCTGGATCAAAGACTTAGGAAAGAAGCATTCTGTCCATGAAAATTGTTTTTATTTTTTTTTCTAAAGTATTTAATTATCTTGTATTTCAGAATAGATTAGCATGTAATTTACATAGTTTTTTTTTGATAACTTCAGCTTACTACAGAGGAGCTATGGGTATTTTGTTGGTCTATGATGTTACGGATGAGTCATCTTTCAATAGTAAGGTTTTCTTCCCTCCACTTTTTTCACCTTTACTTGTGCTTTATCTCTTTGTTCCTTTAACTTTCGTATATTATTACTCTGTTAAATTATTATCAATCATCATTGATGTATATGGAGGTGTCACAATGAGGCAATGAGCAGGTTGGGATGGTTGGGTAACATGTTAAAACTGGTTGGGTCGAGTTGACCCAAAACTATATTTGTTCGTCCTTTGGAGAAAGTAATAAGTAATTCCTTTGAAATATGAATACATAAATTATTACTACTATAACACTTTAATATTGTGAAGTGCAGATATAAGAAACTGGATTCGGAACATTGAACAACATGCTTCTGATAATGTTAACAAAATCTTGGTGGGAAACAAGGCTGACATGGATGAAAGCAAACGGGTATTCTTATTATTTGTGTTTTATTAAATACTTGATGTGGTCATTTATGCTTTTGAAGTATAAGCTAGACGCATGGCAATCTTTTATTGATAGGCTGTACCTACTGCCAAGGGGCAAGCACTTGCTGATGAATATGGGATTAAATTCTTTGAAACTGTAAGTAAATTACCAATGATGTTATAGAATTTTGTGTTTAAGATGACGTAAGACAAATAATAATTAGTATGTTATACCATTTTGTGTAGAGTGCAAAAACTAATTTAAATGTGGAACAAGTTTTCTTTTCAATTGCAAAGGATATCAAGCAGAGGCTTTCAGACACCGATACCAAGGCTGAGGTAAATTCAAGTCTAATATATTAGTCCATGGTTTTATTATAAATTGGGGTTTTCAAAGATATAAAAAGAATTTGGGTTGTTTATCATAAATGATCATCAAAGAATTTAGCTGAAAAGAGGAACAAGTCTAGAGGATTGAAAAGTTGGCCAAATTCAACTTTTAACGCGTACAAACCTTGAACCTCCAAAGATTTTTCATTTAAAATTGGAGTATTATTGTTTATTTAAGTTGATAAAATAAATACAGTTACTGTTTGTTTCGTTGAATAAATGAGGAAAACATTACACAGCAAATTGATTCACAGTAATAACATAGTTTTCCTATACGTTTATTCAGTGAAACACCATATAACGATCAGATTTCTTAAAATGAAATAAATTTATATGATATTTTTCATATTGTGAAGGGTAAAATACCATAATGAGAATTAGAAAGGTATATATGAAAATATGAGGACAAACACACACACACACACATAGAGGATGTTCAATATAGATCTAAGTTAGGAACCGTGTGAATTGCATAGATACTTATACATATAGCTTTTTAGTGCTATGTAAGATAGTTTTTAACCGTCTCACTCTCTCTCCCATATTATGTGGTTATTTTTCATGCACTATGTACAAGTGCTTATGCAACGTTTCTCTACTTGGTTATGTATTAAACGTGCAAATAACTTTCATGAACTAATAGTATGCCGAGAACTGCAAAAAGTCAAAAACAACATTAACCCTTGCACTATTTTTTATATAATTTGACAAAATTGCGTATAGAATTCTATATATTTAAGATTAATAGAAAGAATATGGTATTGATAAATTTTTATCTAAATGCACACAGACATATGCACTATATACACGTGTATGCACATGTGCAATAAGTGCATGTTTTTATACATGTTTTTAAAAGAAATTCGCATGTAAAGTCAAAGAAAGAGTGGGGGATAGATAAATAAATTGTTACATTTCTATTTTACCCTACCTATTGAAGTGATATGTACATGTCTTATGTTGTCCCCTATGTTCTCAACATACTATTGGTTCTTTAAAAAAGCACCTCTATGCACACACACATGTTACAAAATGAGTCTTATATAAGAGCAGGACAAATAAATGTTTGTCGGTCAATCCTTGACCCGACCTACGCTAAAAGTGACCCGTTTAACGCTTTACCTGATCCTCTAGACCCACCATGTCGCCCACCTCTACTGCTCAAATTTCAATCTCTATGCATTGCGATATGGCTTAGTTTTGTTTGGTTGTATTATTTGCAGCCAGCAACAATCAAGATCAATCAAGCAGATGGGGCAGCTGGGAATGGTCAAGCTGCACAAAAATCTGCCTGCTGTGGTTCTTAAATGGAAAACTATTGTGACAACATGATATTTCTTGGGTGGGGGTGTAATTTTCAACTTATTTACCATTTTTTAAAAAGGAATTTATGTGTTAGTGTGTGAAACATAGGTTTTGATTACTGGATTCCCTTTTCTTGTTGCAGCATACTTCATATTTCATTTTAACATCTTCTTGTTGAGTTGTTTCACTGCTAGGATGTGTTGCAAGATGAAGTGTTATTATGTTGTGGTTATTGACTTATTGTTAAAAGACAAGTTATGTGTTTCTTTAGGAGAAAGGATCTCAATTATAAGATTATGAATGGACACGCGATCAAGTTATTTAGAGGGCGTTTGGTTTCAAGGGAACTTGAACCCGTCGAAAGAATGGAAGTTTGTAATGTAGCGTTTGTTGTGGGGACCGAGAGCGAAGATTTGGGCGGTAGTGGTTGGGGTGACGTGGAGACATGACTCGTTATTGTGGAGGTAGTGGTCATGGTGACGTGACCTTGGAATAATTGTAGAAAGCTTTTGCTTAAACATGTTATTACTTGAATTTAGATTTTTAATCTAACGAATTCTACAAACCAAGGAAGCAAAGAATTTAGATTCATAACATAATTTTATTGAACCCCATTAGATACACAACAAATGAAACATTCATTAGTGGTTTATCGATACCCAAGCATGATTTCTTTAGTATCGATGAACTATGAAGAGTCTCGTTTAACGGTTGAATCTTAATTTTTGTTCGAGGTTTAAATTTAAAATTCCATTAATCTATAACAATAACCAATAATGCTTATATGGATTTTAGTCACGTGATGAGCATTATTAATCTTTTCAAAAGACCGTAATCTACTCTTACTTTACTCTGATATAAATTAACTTCATTTTTTCAGTGAAACTAAAATCCAACACTATTTGGATGAGAGGCGTACACTCTTACCCGGATCGGACCGGTCGGTCCGACCGGTTCAACCAAGGATCGGTCCGGGTCACTGTGAATCGTTTCTGAACAGTCGAACCGGCTGGTTCTTCCCGAACCGCTGGTCGGACCGGAAAACCGGACCGGTTTTTGGTTTTTTTATATTTTATTTTAATGGGTAAAAACGGGGTGTTAAACCATAAATTAGTATGTTTGATATACAAATATAGTTAAGTTTTATATATAACTATAATATATATATATATAAATCATATATAAATTACTTATATTTAACTACATATATAAATATAATCAAAAGTTAAATCCGATCCAACCACTAAACCAGTAAGACGTATGATTCAACGTCTGAGTGGTTGTACCATGATAAGTATCGTATTTGTTTTTTCTCTTTTGAACCAAGTATTTTTTTTTCAAAGAAAAGGTAAAGAAGAAGCTTAAACCTCACAGTACAAACAAACCAAAATAACCAAAAAACAATCCACCATCTCCTACCAGATGGTTACTTGGAATTAAATTGCTCAATATCCAAAGTTACTTTTGAAAAATAACTTTTCAAAATTAATTGCATTTAACTTTTCAAAATCAACTTTTCAATCTTTTAAAATCTACTTATTAACTTCTTATTCTATTCCAAACATATTTATTAATTTTTCAAAATTTAATAAGTTAAAAGTTAGTTAAAAAGTAGATTTGCGAAACACCCACTCAATATCCCGATGTTTACATTCTAGTTTTATGGACATTTCTTGTTTAGTGAGGGCCCTAATGGATTTATAAGGTCTTGACCCTATTTTTGCAAGTTACGACACCTACCATTTCCAACTCATTAAGATCCGTCAAGTCGCTATTTACGCCAACCTTAAAACATCTTAACTCAAAGTCCCGAGCCTGTTCTTTTAAGAAATAATACGATGCTATCTTAGATAGTTGCTTCACAAGAACTAGCCTCATGTTCAGAAAAACACAAATTTTAACATCGTCAGTACTTGTTTTTTTAACGACAAATGTACGACACTGCTTCGAAGGATAGATGTTATCTTAATCGGGCTCACCTATTCGTTTCCTAGCTGAGGCCGCACCCCCAGCCCCCACAAGAAGAAACTCATTGCAGAGAAAACCACCTGGCTCAACTGTGAGACTTGAACTCATGACCTCCCCTTTATTTACATGTCATGAGTATATTACTTTAATCAGCTGACTAATAATCATTGGTTTTCAGTAATTAATTGGTTGTCCACATTGTGGTAATGACTTTGGGACTTTTGTTAGCTCATGTGATCGAGAAGAAGATTATCATTAATGAAAACCGAGTTGCATTCAAATAAAGTGTTTTTTATAGTCTCGTAAGCAGCTTTGAATCGACATTTCAAGGGACGCGTTTTGGATCGACATTCCAGAGGATAATGAAAACGCTTTTGACGCAGGTTTTAGTGAAGTAATGGTTGTTTTTTTTAATTAAATAAGTGTAATTTTCTTTTATTAATTTGTAATTTATTCATGAAATTTAACAGTTGGATATTGTTAAATTAATTATATTATTTTTTTATTTAAAATAAAATTTTAGTATGTTAGGGATGCCCACACCATATATTAGGGAAGGGTTACGGAAATATTCGAGAAAATTATATGACGCTAATGTGGGAAAAACAAAAAAAATGAGGTATGCTAGGCATTTTAGGGACAACATGACCCTCATAGACCATTCACGTATTTTATTTTTATATGAGTGGATGTCCTATATTATAAGAGATGGTTGTGAGTGGTTATAAGTAAATGAAAAATAATATTTATGGAGGATATTTGGAAAATCACGATACAACCCTCATAAATTTTTAATATTTTTAAAGTGATTGTAAGTGAATGAGAGAGAAAAAATAACGATAAAAATATAAAAATATATATTTTTTTTGAAAAGCATAAAAAATATTATTTAATGGGGAAAAACTAACCTCTTGGAGTTCTTTTAAATGGTATTTTGATTAAAATGACACGTGTTGACTACCTAGTGAAATTTGTTTTCACACCAAGAGAATACGGGATCAACTTTTTCCGTACACAAGCACATGTTTAGTTTTAGAGTTTCACACTTGATAAATTATATATTCATTTTGTGAACATTCTAACAATGATTGGTTAAAGTGAGTAAAAATATATGTTTGATAGCAAAAAAAATAATAGAAGAATTAATATATTAATCCAAGCAAAACTTTAATTTAAATATTATAATAAGCATTTAAGCTAGAGTACAACAGCCACTTAAACTATTATTAAACCTTTTTAACACTTCAAGATAAAGATAACGATATATTATACTAAATATATTTGATGAATTAGCTTCTCAATATCCCAAATAATGTGGGATTCTAATTAAAACATCATAAAATCATACAAACCGTAATAACTAAAAATCTAATAATTCTCATCCTATAAATAAACCCTAACTACTCACAAATTAAAATTTAAAAACCCTTATAACATCATCATATCATTAATCTCAAATAACTTGTAATCGAGCTATGAATTCAAGCAACAACCATGAACAAAGATCAAGGCGGAATAGGAATCCGAATGCAAGTTCTTACAATCATTGTGAAAACAACTCGCAACAACGACTATTGTCGTTCTTAGAAGTCCAAGACTCGTTCTTTACGCCTTGGAGTTTTGACCCAAATGTTGCATCGGGTCACAACTCCAATGCTAGAAGATATATGAGGTTTCAACCTGGTTCGTTCTTTACTCATCAGGTAATAATATGTTATATATGCATGTTTACTACGTACATAATTTGTTTTGTTAGATCTTTTAGTATATTTTTTTAACAAACATATACTACTTTTAAACTAAATCATAAAAAAACTTTGTCATATTTAAACCTGACGTAAACCTTGTTAATTAACTGCTAAACCTGTTGTAACTACTCTTGTGTTTATCATGTAGCCTCAAACTTTGGAACCACCTCAAGACCAATCTTTGATGGTCCAGAAAGAAGGAACCACATTGGCTCAATTGGGTGCGGGTTTGGAACCTGATCAAGACTTATCTTTGATGGTCCGGACAGATGGAACCACCTTGGCTCTACCGGGTGCGGTTTTGGAACCTCATGATCAAGACCTATCTCCGGACAACCGAGAGGCGATAATGTGCACATCTGTGTGTCGTATTTTCCCCCCTTTTTCTTTTCTTAACATATATCGTATATGATCTTTAATTAATAATCAGTTAAACACATCTATAATCTACATGTAAGTGCTTGTGACATCTTAAAACTATTTTATTTAATAATTTAGATTATTTTTTACCGATAAATACACATACACTCTATTCTAGACATTCTTTACTATTAAAATCACTACACTGTTATTTTAACCCATAAACTTTGGAAGAATTTACTTTATTTTTTGCAATTGTATTATTAAATGTATTAAGTAGTTTATAGTCATACAAAAAATAAAAATATTTATGGGTAAAACTAATAAGACTATAAGAGGCAATCACGAATCATCCGGTTTTCCTTCCCTCTAGTTTGGACTTTGGACGATGGTTGTAACTTTGGGCCTGCTATTTAAAATAGCCCATATAGCCCAAGCAAAACCCAAATGTAATTATTAAAAATCGTAACATTTTGTTTTCAAAAGATTTAAGCTAATCTAAAAAGGTGATTAT
>BJCM01063624.1:0-16180 GCA_018326385.1 Flaveria bidentis
ATAAATATTAACTAAAAATTTCGGATATTTTCAGGTATTTCAAATATTTATATAAAAACTTTTGATATTCAAATTTTTTTTAATAAAATATAATAGATTTATATAAAAATTATAGAAAATGCATTATAGTGAATCAAAATATCAATCCATGGTGTTGGTTAACCTAATGCAGAACGATCATTGATTTCAAAATCCCAACGATTCACCACCGACAACTCTGCCGGAATCTTCTGGAATCGCCGGAGAATTTTGTCTACCGGAGCTACCTTTTATACGCCGACGACTGTAAAGGTCTCAACATATATAATCTCCCTCGTTTACTCTCACACTAATTGTCTACATAAGCACTACAAGTTGTTCCATTAGTTGCTAATCACGATATCTCACAATATATTCGAAAGCAATAGTTAGGGAATTGAACTTCCTTTAACGCAAAATGATGATAGTATTTGATTTGATTTTTTGATTCATTTGCGTTTTATGAAGTGGTGTTAGGTTTACTAGTGTTAGTTTTGACAATCTCCTGCAATTGGACTTGTATTAGATGCTGTTTATAGGTTAAGGGAAACTTAGGCTGTGTTGCTGTTTGTTATTTTGTTTATTTGTACTACTTTATAGATCAAAGAGAGAGAGATATTTTTGTAAAGAACTTAAACACGAGTAGATTATGTGTTGTTTGGAGGTGTTTTAATCTAAGAATGGAGCTCTATGTGCACATAAAGGAGAGATGTGCAGTTATTTAGAGTTTTTCTTAGTTTGGGGCCTAAACCACACACCAATAACAGCAAGTAATAATGTAAATGAAAATGAATAAAAAGGGTCTACTTGTTCCAATTTCATCTCTATTGATTCTGAATATTAGAATAGCAGGTGTAATCGTAATTTAATGGGTCGGGGCTACTTATTTTTCCTTTATTGATTTCTTATCTTTACAATGGATTTCATTGGCCTAATTGAAATAAGGAATAGTTGGTATATCAAGAGATGACTCATTTTCATTCATGATTAACAAAAGATATTGTTTTGATAGCTGGGAGAATTCGAAAGTGAATTGAATTAGCAAACAAATGGATGTTTTGTAAAGATGTAATGCCAAGTAGTTATGGATTAACTTCAAGAACATTTGAGAAGAAAGTTATTCTTGATTGCATCTTTTGGACAGGTCAAACCTGGACTTTACCTGCATATGACCATGACATGGATCTGTATATACCTTTTCCCTTTTCCAATTGTTTTACCATGGGCAATTAAGCAATAGTAGTTTGGCAAAACATACATTATTATGTTATGTATCCTTCTGTTTACTAAACAAAAGTTTTGTTCTGTTTGCAGGTTTCTGTTTTGTATTACTCGTTGATCTCCCATCTTGCAGTTGCCAGAATGGATTGGGCTTTTGTGAATAGAAACTGGGAAAAGTGGGCATGTAACAGTGTTGGTTCTGCTGGTGTGAAATCACAATTTATTTGGCTGTTTCTGCCTATGTAATGTCTTGCTATGTACAATGCTTATGGTTAAATAATTGTATTGTTTTGCAGGTCAGCCATTAAAGGCTGCTCTTCTTATCAACTATGATCCAAATGGACCTTCGCGTCTACTGTCTACTATGTAAGCTTCTGAAGCATAAACATGCATCTACATTTCAACAAAAAAAATTTATCTATACATTAGTCATGAAGACACAAATCAGAATGTCTATGGTATATCTTGAGAATGGATGCTATGACTTAAGGAGAACTTAAGCTTGGTGTGGGTTACTAAGACAGCATCTTTAAATAAAATTATATAAGTGATCCCTTTTGTCTATAATTGTTGATTAATAATTATGAACTCTCGGTTCATAATCTGCTGGTCTTTTTAGTTCCACGCGAAGGCATAATTTCGCATAACGTGCTTGTTTTTGATTTTACTAGTTTTTATGACTTATGTATTATACATGTTCCTGGAAAATACCTTATTTGTCATGATATAAAAGAGGTTGTTCTATGTTACTATATTCCTTTTGGAAAGTTTCTATGCGTTTTTCCTCCATGCTGTATGTTACCTAACGTATGCAAAAGGAGCCCATTTACTTTTTCATGTTAACCAATGCAAATAAATATGCATTCAAAAGTTGTTAAAATACAGACATAAGTCTGAATTTTTTACTTCAGTTCAAGGTTTATGATACTGTATGGTACAAAACAATTTATGGCTTCTCATCAAAAAATCTTGAAAATGACACAAGAGCATTTATCTTTGCTACTAATTAAAACTGTTAAGCAATTAACAAGTGTCATTCATGGTGTTTATTTTCCTTTACATTTCTTGCTATCTTTTATCAGCGGTGATTCAAAACTATTCCTGGTTGGCTTTGAAAAATTAATTTTGATGGTTCTAGTGCAGAAGAAGAAGGCATAGAAGCAGACCCGATTGAAGTAGGCGAGTTTGTGAATTTCATCAAACGAGGAAATTACCAGAGTGAAAGCTTCTTTATCGAGTCCAATCAATGTATGTTTTAAAATGAGACTATTAGAGATTGAAACACTACCTCCATAAATTAATCGGTCACTATTTATCACCCTCGCATTTATTCACTTAACAGGTTCACTACTTTATCTAGTTCTGCATATCAAGTTTATCAATATTGCCTTTGGCTACCAGAAAGGTTTTACTAGAAGTTGCAGAATGGACTATTTAGGAAACAGAGTTTTTTAAGTGTGGGGGAAAAGAGATGGGATCTGGTTGGGCCACCCTGCAAACACATATCTTTGTCAATCTTTTCGAATTTTATAAATATATAATGTGCTATACATAATTATAAAAACATTAAAGATAAACACATAACTTAAATGGATCCGGTAATACGTAAATGAGTCGAAATTGCTACCTATGGTTTTACATATCAAGTTTTGCCTAGCTTATTTTATAAGAAAGCAAATTCAAAATGTGTTATTCTTGTTATGTTTGTTTTCTTAACATGATTATGATATTCAAATTAACATCTGGAACAACATTTCTGATTCAGTTTGGGTAAATGTTGTGCTTGAGTAATTTTAGCTTTATTGGGGTTGATGTACCCAATTAACCTTCTCCATCCGCGTAAACTAAATTGTTTTACCTACTAAATATGGACATTATAAAAATGTGTTATCTATTTTACGGGAATTTCCCCATTGGTTTTGGTGGCAGACGTTGTTACATC
Organism: Flaveria bidentis; assembly: GCA_018326385.1. NCBI lineage: Eukaryota > Viridiplantae > Streptophyta > Magnoliopsida > Asterales > Asteraceae > Flaveria > Flaveria bidentis. The sequence goes on from BJCM01063624.1 coordinate 3,182, forward strand.
AATACATGAAAGTTGGTTTTGTGGAAGGTGCATTAACACATCAAAGCCTGCTGGTGAAGGTGCTATAGTCTACAAGACACCGTCTTTCATCTTTCTTGCATTGTAAGACAACATCTTCTATTGGTTTTGAGAAATAGATGCTTTACATTATGTAGAGGTGGCAAGATGGGCTTGGGTAATGGGTTAAATAGTTTCTATTTGAAGTGAGTCGCAATTAGTATAAGTAAAAAACGTGCATGTCCTGGCCCAGTTGATCAGCAAACCCACATTGTCCGTTTTTTTATTTATTTCTATTACTTATTAATGCATTAATTATGTCTACAAAAACAATATCATCAAAATAGCAGTCAAAGTCTTTAATAAAAACTATCTAAGAGTTTATATGCATCAAGAATAGACTCTAGATGACTTTAAACTCATTTGACTTGTTCCCCTTTTAGCTTAATTTTGTGACCCATTGGAGATAAAATACAGCCAATTTATAAGTATACCGAGTCAAAATATCCACCACTAGCCTAATCCAAAACGGCCTTTACCTTTTTTAAGCTTATTTTTTGTGCAATGAGCTGCTACAGATATGATGGCTCCATTGGTGCAGCATCTCGTGCAATGGCTGCAGTTGATCGCTTTGCATGGCAGTTGGAACGAAGAAATCTTTGATAATCTACAGCCACATGGTTCTTTCTTCTCTCTTTTGTGTATTTTGAGATGGTTTTTAATTATTAGTAGTTTGTAAGTCATCCATGATAAATTGAGCCCCACATTTTATTCTAGATTGGACTCCAGCCACCAGAGATCAAACCATATTCTGCAAATACCCGTTAGAGATGAATCAAACTGGGTAATCAGGAAACAGTCCTATCTCGGGCCAGGCCTGGCCTAAAGAAGCCTGACTATACCGTTCTGGCGTCCTGTACTCCTATGGGATTCGTATTTTTGGTAGGAAGACCGGAGACCCGTTAAAAGCCCAGTTCCAACTCAAATTTCCCTGGTCCGAGGCCTGGCCCGAATATACTATCAAATAGTATTTTTATGGACCTTTACATTTAAAAAATCCTGAACATTTTGTTACAAAATGGAGAGTTGTATTTTGTTACAAATGTGGTTGCAATTCATTGCATTTCCATCCAACAAAGAATTGTTCCATTCAATTATGCACAGAGTCAATAATTGTGTCATTTTTGTCAAGTGCCCCACAATTGTAATTATGTTTACAGAATAATCATTTTTTGGGATAATCATTAAAAGAGACGTGTAGGCTCATAAAGTTTACCGAAAATGAATATGACCAAAATATTTTCAGTCATAAATGTTTACTCTCTAAATCAATAATAAAGGACACGCGTACTGGTTTAGAAAGCCAATGCTTATGTTTAAGTGATGATTGAATAATTTTTTCCCGTATCGATCGTTTTGTTAGTTTAATCACTTATAATCTAAGTGATGACCAATTATAGGTCCTTGATCAGCCGATAATCACAGACACTTCCTAAATCGATTGTTCTTGATTAACTGCTATAATACCAATTGTTGGTGAGCAAAAGCTAAACAAATTGAATATGAACAAGAAGATTGATTAAACACAAACTAGAATTCTGGATTAGTTAGTACAAATGTCGATTACCTCTCTACTAGTCAATACATCGACCCTATATATGCTCTACGAACCGATGTGTCCAAATGTTTGTCGGTGGTAAATAAGCGGTTGACCTAAAAATGACCCATTACAATTTAGACCTCTAAGTATGAATCTTTGACCTATAAACGTACTTTACAGCAATGGACACAATGACCCTTATACTATTAAGTTTAGTTCAACTTCCAATAGAAGCACGACTTGAATTGACCCATTTGTAAGTAAATGGAATTACGTTTCTGTTTATGAAGACAACATAAGCAACTTGCGCAAAAGAATTCTTATCATGTGCAGATGTTTAAGAGAAGCTGCTTTCTATTGTGCAAGAGGTATTCTCCATAGTTGTGTGCATGTGGCTAGTGTTGTATGCCGTACACTTGTTTTTAGTTTTGCCAATCTTGCAGGAACCCTTGATTTTGTTTTTGTTGCTACAAATGGCAATATAATTGTTCTGTAAGCTGAAATAAATGCTCAAGTCCTATTAAACCTTTCAGGCATATGACGGACCACAATTATGTGACCATTTGCAATAAAACAAGGTTAAGATAGAAGCACATACTCATGCCATTGAAATTGGTTTCTTACTAATTTCTTAATTTTATTGCAAACAAGCAAAATCAAGGAGTTTCATCTTTTTGCATGTATATTTTGCGGTTGATTATAACTGTGTTTCCAACTTACAACACAACCACCCAAGTATATTTAACAGTGCGTCTAGGTGAGTGTAATTGAGTTTTTTCAAAGGTTGCTGCAAAATGCATGTAGTTATGTCTAGAAAAGCCTTTTTACAGGATCATCAATTCATATAACTAAATTTATCTAAGGTTTGATGTGTTTGAAAGATTTCAAAGAAAAATATGTTCACACGATAAACAAGTGCAAGATTCCAACTTTAATTTATTTAATTTGTACTTGAAACAATTTAAAAGTAGAAACCAATCAAAGGGACAAATGTTTACGAAAGAAGTTGTGTAAAACTGAAGTTAGTTTGCATGGGGGTGCTTAATTTAAGGCCAAGCTATAACCCTTTAATTGCTGAATACGCACTGTCATTATATTATTTTTATATCAATAAGAGTATAGGGGTCAAACTTGTACAAGTCAAAAGTTATTGCATATGAATCTGCCTAAATATACTCTCTTTATTCCACAGAGGCAGTTCTTCAATATTATATGTCTCTTTTTCAACGAATATCACAGCTTCCAATTTCAGGCACATAAACACTCCCAATGTTTGACCTTGTATTTTCTAATTAAAAATTACGATTTTCGCAACTAACTTTTTAAATTACTTATGTAAAATTTATAATACAAATATACAATTAACATAATATTAATACTTGTATAATATGATTGATGTTCATGAATTATTTTATCCTTTCACGTTTCAAACCAATATTTTATATGATAGTCAATAAGAAAATGTAAGTCACAAGAATACACATCCAATTTCCCAAAAGTAGCGTGAGAAAAGCACTTGAAAAAGCAAAAAGATAGCTTGTTTAAGTGCATGCATACCTTACCACCATCTCTATATTGAATATTCCCACCATAATAAACATGTTCACAACTACAAAATCCAGACCAAACATCCTCAAAAAGACCCAACCCACCACCATAACCACCAACACCATGGCTCTCACCACCACCAAACCGCGGCGGCCCAATTGCGCCATCCAACCGAGCCTAGCCACCACCCTCTTCTGCGTCGTCCTCTTCACCATCCCGGCCCTCCTCCTCCTCCACACCCCTCCTTCCTCCATATGCAACACTTTTTCTTCCTCCTCATCCTCCTCCATCACTGCCTTTTCAGGAGACCTCCGCTTAGCGGAGTTCTCCTGGAACCACCTAAGTTTTGCATCCCACATCCCTCCACCCGTTGCCCTCAAGATAGCTGTTTTCACTAGAAAATGGCCGGTGGGGACAACACCTGGAGGGATGGAGCGCCATGCCTACACACTGTACATGGCTTTGGCCACTCGTGGTCATGAGATCCACATCTTCACTTCACCACCAAGTGAAGATGTAAGTTTGATCAACCCGAAAACCACCACTAATGCCCCCATTGTGCATTTTCATGAGGATGCCGAGCCAGGCCAATGGCGGTACAACAAGGCGTGGGAGCAATACGAGGAGGAGAACCAAAAACGCCCCTTTGATGTGATCCACACCGAGAGCGTGGCCCTACCGCATTACAAAGCTAGAAACATCCCGAATCTTGCAGTCTCGTGGCATGGGATCGCGCTAGAGAGCGTTTCATCTAGCATCTATCAAGATCTATTACGAAGACCCGACGAGCCAATATCTCAATCTTTTAACAAAAGTCTACAAGTCATGATCCCAAAAGTCTTGACCGAAATTCGCTTCTTTAGAAACTACCAACACCATATCGCGATAAGCGACAGCTGTGGGGAAATGCTAAGAGATGTGTATCAAATTCCTAGTAAACGCGTGCACGTGATCGTTAATGGAGTAAACGAGAACGATTTTCGCGAAGATCCCGAGTCAGGAAAAAGGTTCAGGTCCAAACTTGGTGTACCCAACAATGCAAGTTTACTACTAGGGGTGGCTGGAAGACTAGTGAAAGATAAAGGACACCCTTTGCTCTATGAAGCCTTTGCAAAACTTATAAAAAAGTATAAAAATGTGTATTTGGTTGTAGCTGGGGCTGGACCATGGCAACAAAGGTACATGGAACTAGGGTCCCAAGTCATAGTCTTGGGGTCCATGAACCCGTCTGAGCTTCGCGGGTTCTACAACGGGATCGACATCTTTGTGAACCCGACTCTTAGACCACAGGGGCTCGATTTAACGCTCATGGAAGCGATGATGGCTGGAAAACCGGTGATGGCATCGCGGTTTCCCAGCATTAAAGGGACTATTCTTGTTGATGATGAGTATGGTTTTATGTTTTCGCCTAACGTAGAGTCCTTGGTGGAGGCGTTGGAGACCGTGGTGGCCGAAGGACCGAAGAGGCTGGCTCGGAGAGGGGAGGCGTGCCGAAGATTCGCAACGTCCATGTTTACGGCCCGTAAAATGGCTTTGGCGTATGAGAGACTGTTTCTTTGTATAAAGAAGGAAACATTTTGTATTTACCCTTAGAGCTTATATATATATATACCTTCATTAGTTATTGGTTATTCCTTAGTTTAAACTGTAATGGGTAATGAAAACTATATGATTTGTTTTCATGAAATGGATTTTTTCATGGTGAGAAATAATATATTGGGATTTTGAGTAAACATTATTCTTTTATGAACATTAGGAGGGATGATACTGTTGCTGTTTGTTCATAAGATCAGAGTCGAAAACTCGGGTGTGGGTTCTTCTAAATTAAGTCAAAGACAACACAATAACTATACGAACGAGTCGAATTGGAGCTTCCAAACGTATATTACGATTCCACAGAAATACGGTTATGCTCAAATCTATTGTAAGCATGTCGGGTTCTTACGAATAACAACACAGTTGAAAACAGCCCCAAAACTGAAATACAACCCCACAAAACAAATGTTGCAAAATAGCACTTTCTCCCCATACAAACTAAGGATTTGTGTAATGAAACTGCATTACTATCATACACAAGAGCCGAAAGAAGACCATAGACGAGGGAGCCAAGAGGGATGTTGGTGATGAGAATGTTGTGGTTCACACCCAAATTCTTAGGTCCAAAAAGATCAGATGTTATTGACACGGCTGCAGAGAAAATGAAGCCCGAGCTTAAACCGATAAGGGAAGTCCCGATCTGAAGAGCTGTCTCGGTCTCTGTCAGTGAAAGCATGAGAAATGCTAGCGTGGTTGGCACGAGTGCAACGACTAGCCATCCTGTCCTAGCCATGTACAATTTCCTATACATATGCATAAAATTAATTGCTATGCAAAGATTTGAAGTGAAGAAATAAACGGGTCGGGCTGGTTCGGGTCAAAACGAGTAACCCAGAACATTTTTCTATAAATGATTAGTGTGTCAAATACGATTCCTAATCTATGTTTGTGTCAAGTATGTTTAACTTTTTCCCTTTTTGTTGATTTTGACCATATGACCCATTAATAATATAACCTAACTTTTATAAGTAAACAGGTCAAAAATTAACAGTTGGGTTGTTAGTATTTGTAAAAAGATACGGACACACGTGCATGATGTTTACATCACACGGCTCGTGTGTGCATATCTTTCTCGTAGTGCCGCCTAGTTTATATGCTTACATTCTTAAGAAGTCTGGTGCTGCTGAAAGTAAGCGCCCGAAGAATGAGAAGGATGAATAGAGCGTGATGAGGGTAGACGTTTTTGATTCAAAGCCAAGTGATTGCACGATTTGGCCAAGATTATTACTATAAACTAGCCCAATCGTTCCGCCGCAAAAGTAAGCAAAATAATACAGCCAAAAATCAATCCTGCAAAGGAGCCTTTTAGCATCATGTTCTTCTTCAAGCATTTGCAACCTATCACTCTTTATCACCAAATCCAAACACCCTTTTACACCATTGTCAACCCTATTATCGCCATCAGGTGCAACGACAACAGCATCACGACTACCACCAGTGAGCTCTTCGTAGCGATCATCATCATCAATGAGTAGAAAACTTGATCCATTCACAAGAATGCTCGGGTATAAGGTGATTTTAAACCAGTTTCTAGCGTACACGATGCCCGGGATCCCCAATGGGAGAACAAGAAGGACAATGGCACCAAAGAAGAAGAGTTTTGCATGACTTGAAGTTGAAGGGATGAGGAGATAGAGGCCAGTGATGACAGCAAACAAGTTTAAGGTTATAAATATGAATCGATCGTGGACAGTTATGTCAGTTACATCAGTAGGAAGCAGGTTTAGATCGGGTTGCCTGAGGATCGGTATGAGGGCTGCAAAAGAGATGACAAGGGGCACGAAGGCGTTGAGCATAAGATAAAGGGCATAAGAAGTCGGGTTAATTGCTTCGGCTGCAAGGTTGTACAGGGCTGCACTCACTCCATTGAAGCTGACGGTTAGGGATATCGCGAGAGGTCGATTCGTCGGGAAATTTTGGGTGCAGAGGACAAAGCAAACTGTATTGAACCAACAGATGCTGCATCCTGCTAATAAACATAGTAGAAACACCTGCAATGAATGAATGATATGTAGAATATTTAAGATGCGTATGTGCAGTGTGCTTAACAGAATATTTTAAGGTTCATTCATATGAGATTATTTGTGTTACATTCGAGCAAACAGTGGACACAACATGTAATAAATGAAACCTAAGCAACAAACCTATAATATAATTCATTCGTGTAATTAACTCTAAACCAAATGAACCTGCTAAGTGACGGATCATGGACATCACTATATTTTCTAGCTAGTTGATGTTACTACAGTAGTGTGAAAAGCTAACAAAGAAGAATGAGTAAAATTATAGAAAAAATCTAATTTTATCATAAGTTATGATAGAAATAACTACAATATTATTTTATATCGTTAGTAAATCAACTATTTTACTGTATATAATAATAACTAACATATCTATACTAATAAAGAATAATAACTTAAATCACATAATTATTTTCTAGTTTATGTACGTCATTTATATATAAGCTCCACCTAGGATTGTCCAAATGTTCTCTCCACAATAAAACTTATAAAATTTGGTAAAAATTTTGTTTTCAAAGAGTTTCCTTAATAGATATTCATTTACTCAAATTAATTTATTCCTAGAAATAAATAAAGGTTTCATCAAACATACCTTTATTAAGACTTATTTTTGTTAAAGTAAATTTTCTTTTCTAGCTAATCATTTTAAAACTAAAATAATTTTAAAAAATATATAAAAATATTTATAATATATGTTAAACTATACATATATATAATTTATTATATGATTTTTATATTTTAACCCGTGTAACACACGGATATCTAAACTAGTTTTCTTAATATACTATTTGAGTTATTCCACACATATAACTAAAAAAAGAAATAGGGGTTTGCTAAATTTGAAAGAAAAAAAATTTAAAATAAACTTTTAGTATTCTCATTCCTCCTAGCTACTTTTAACAATGGATACGTGGTTAAGTCATGATCATTCAAAAGAAACTTGAAACAAATAGGAATTTGGGTTAATTAATCCACCATAACTTATGCCAAATCTACTGACAAGACATCTAAGTCTACAAATAAACCTACATCGTTATTTACAAGAGGGTTTGAACTCATAAAAAAATCTCATGAATAATAATAGTATCTCAAGCACACCGGATAACATTAAACTATATACTTCATGTAGATTCAATACAGTTGGTAACTAAACATACATACATTATCATGCGTCATGCATTCGGACGCATGACGCATGATGAACTCCTACGTGAATTAATAATGGATTCGTACTCACCAGAAAATAAGGCAAAGTGACCACCCGACGAATCAGAAGCCACTGAACCCCATAACCAAACAGCCCCATCGAGGCCGCGATGAACATGACCACCCACAAGGGCAGGTACATCAACGCCAACCCCGACGACCACCCGAACGCCTTCCCTAAGTCGGAGGCAGTGGCCAGATAGTTCAACTGCATCTGCGACACGGCCAACACCTTCTTCAGCTCGGACGAATACGCAGAGAAATCAAAATTGGTGCCGGTGAACGCCTGAATCCATATGCTGGTCATCAGGATCATCCATTTGCGCGATTGTCCGGCCATCGGGGACCAGATTGATGATGATAAACACCTTCGTAATAATTATGTTAAATTGGGATTTGAGAGTGATGGTGGTTGGCACCCTCCGGCAAAAGAAAAGGAAATTAGTATTGGGGGAATGGTGGTTGAGTTTGAAGATATTGCGTTTGTTGGGAGGACTACGTGGCCTTATTTATAGACGATCACATAACTTTCAATCTTTTGATGGTGATGACTGATGAGTGATGATAGATATATGACTAATGAATGGAAATGGCTCTCATTTCAACGGTCGATATGTATATGAAAACTAGATTTATCACCCGCATGACGTATACTTGACGGGGTTGTGCAACTTAAATGGAAAACAATATTATAAGACTAGTAAAAAATAGAAGAAGATAAGCTATATGAAAAAAATTATAAGAAGAGTAAACTGAATAAAATAACACATAAAAAATAAAATAATTATGTAGGTTGTTCGAACCAACATGCCTTGTCTTGAAGTTGTAGCGTTTAAGAAGTCCACCACTTCAGACCGTTAATGTAAATTCTTGATGAAAAAAAAACTCATTTAATCACTAGAAAATTTTGAAAAAGGAAGAAATAATTTTCGTGGACCAATATTGTCATGATATGTGATAGACTGTTAGAAAACCATCGACTTTGGAACTTGTGTTATAAAATAGTTTTACATTATTTTTATCATTTATAATCATATGGATATATTAGTCGATTTAACTTGAAAAAAACATTTTTTATATGCGATATTTGTTGCTATCATTTTAACCCATAAAAAATGCTGTCAAATAAAAATGCAGCACACAAACAGCAGTGAAGATGTCTTCATGATGAAAATATATAATGTTTTCTTGATTAAATTAAAAAAACCATATAGGATGAAACAACTATAAAAGTGAACAAGAATTTAGAAGAAAATAATGCAAACTCGTCATAAATATGGTACGAATCGAACCATAATCTTGTTTTGAAATGTATCACAACAAAACAACCATTACGATAACTTCTTTGAAAGATCAAAAGAGGAGTTGCAGGTCTGTGAACCGATCGATGTGGAGTCACGACTAGTGAAGTTGATCAATAAAGGAGTTGTAAATTGCGGATTCGATCGATGAGGAGTCGCAACTTATGAAACCAAGATGATTGTAAATTGTGAAATCAATCGGTTGTAGGTGTTCGAGTATGGAGATGAGAACTAAAACCCTTTTCTTCAAGTTAAATTGACTAATATACACATGATGGACACATAAGAGATTTTTTAAGGGAATCCATATGTAGGGTTAATGAATTGGATGAATATCACTATTAATTGAAACTATGATAGTAAAATGATTTTTTTAAACTTTTGAATGATAATAATTATTTTAATCAAAACAAAAGAATAAAAATAATAATTTATTTTATTCTAATTAAATAATGTTTATGATTCAATATCTAATACTTTAGTTATAGAGATAAAAGTATTAGTATGTAGATACTATTTTCATAAATACCAATCTACCCAACATATTATTATTTATATTATTTATACAAAGTGTAATTGTAAAAGAACTAGAATAATATATGTTTATAAGGCTTACAAATACCAATCTGAATTTCATCATTGTTGCATTTATAATTAGGAGTGTTAAAAAATATCCGAATCCAAAAATCCGAATCCGAAATATCTGAATTTTCGAATATCCGAAAATTCGGATATCCAAAAATTCGGATATCCAAAAATTCAGATTTGGATTCGGATATTGATTTTCAAAAGTTTCGGATATTCGGATATCTGATTATCCGAAAACTAAAAAATATTTTTTTTACTTTTTTGAATTTATCATATATTTTTACTTTAGATTGAGATTTTTTAGTGTATATTGTAACTTTTATTATATGAGTTGGTTTTTATATAATTTTTATAATATTATATGCCTAATTGTTGTAAAAAAACTAAAAAAAAAAAATTAAAAATGAATTTCGGATATCCGAATCACTATCTGAATCCGTATCCAAAATTTCGGAAGAAAATTGTTGGACAAACTGTGGATGACTATATGTAGAAGGTACTTTCATTGGGATGAGACATTCACTTTTCTAAAAGTATTTACAGAGAAATCTTCTTCATAGCCCATCTATTGAAGGAGTAGTTGAGAGCTTCCTTTGGGAAGGACAATTCACCTTTCTAATCATCTAGCTGAAGATGATTATTAATGATAACTGGAGTGATTAGGATTGTCTTTCCCTACACTGTAGCAGACATTGCCTTTTCCTCGTCCAGGATGACCTCTTGACAGGTCTTCCAGAACTTAAGCAGATGATCATCATAGAGAATAGGATCAATGTTTAGGGAGGTGAAGTAGTTTGACAGAGCCAGAGAGTGGCAAACCTCTGAGAAACTAGAATCTTTCTCAGAGTTCAACAGAGTAACCTGATTATGTTTCCTATAAAGTTGCATGGAGAAATCATGGTCGTTTCTGTGGGTTAGGTTGGCCATTTTGGAAAGCTTAAAGGAAAAGAAAATGAAGAACAAAGGCGGTCTCTAGGTGAATTTAGGTTTTGGAAAAGTATAGAGGAAGAAGAGAGTGAAAGAGGGGGAACCGTTGGGTATATATATGAAATGCATCTTAGACAAATTTAATGAAAAAGAATAAACTTTAAAATCTAGATGTCGGTCCTACATCTGAAAAAGCAATTTTCTTTTGCCCGAAAGTTAGTTTCCTTGGAAGACTAAAATCTTCCGAAGGTAATTTTACTTCAGAAGTTTTGATGAAAAGCTTCCGAAGCCAAAATGACTTTGGAAGATATTCTAAAGAGTTTAGAAAATTTTGCTTTAGAAGAGATTAAAACTTGGAAGTTTTAATAAAGCTTCTGAGAGTTAATTGCTTTCGGAAGAAAATTGTTCTTTAAAACATACGAGTACTTAAGAATAAAGTTAAGCTTTGGAAGATATTTTGGAAATTTCTTCCGAAGGTAAATTTTGTTAAGTAGTTGGTTGTTTTGAAGGCTTAAATTTCTTTGAAGGTAACATATCTTCCGAAGGATAAAAGATAAAAAAATTCAAAAATCTAAGGAATATATTCTAAGAGGATTTTTCTTCCAGAGTAAACAATGGCTTATGAAGGTGATAAAATAGATAACTTAGGACACACATATTTTAGAAATAATATGATTAAGTTTTAAGAAAAGCTACTTAAAGTTAATCATCCCAATAGTTAAAACAAGATATTTAAATCTCTGCTCATCAAAGGCTTTGGTGAACAGATCAACATATTGTTTATTTGTGTTAACTTTGACTAGTTTGATTAGTCTCTTCTCAAAGTTATCTATAATCAAATGATACCTGATATTGATGTATTTTGTCCTTGAGTGCTGCATAGGATTCTTTGTGATAGAGATAACACTGTTGTTATCTATGTGGATAGGAGTCTCCTAAAAGTTGAATCCATAATCCAACATCTAATTTTGAATCAAAAGCACTTGAGCACAACAATTTGCAACGATAATGTATTTAGCTTCAACAGTTGATGTAGAGACACGAGATTGCTTCTTGCATTGCCATGAGACTATCCTTCCACCAAGGAACCGACATCCCCCTGATGTATACTTTGCAGTCATGTTACAGTGACCATAGTCACTATTTGTATATGCATACAAATTGAAGTCAGAATTCTTTGGATACCAAAGTCCAAGTGTTAAAACACCTTTGAGATATCTTAAAATTCTCTTGATAATGACTAGGTGTGACATCTTGGGGTTGGCTTGATATCTTACACAAATACATATGGCAAACATGATATCAAGCCTGCTAGCTATGAGGTACATAAGAGACCCAATCATAGCCCTACAGAGATGTTCATCCACACACTCCCCTTCAAGGTCAGGTCCAACGGAGTGGTTTCTTGCTATGGGTGCCTTAACAACCTTACAATGAGTCATGTTGAATCTTTTAAGTATGTCATGAACATACTTTGACTGACTTCTGAAGATGCCATCTTCAACTTGCTTCAATTGAATTCCTAGAAAGAAATTGAGTTCCCCCATGGCACTCATTTCAAATCTATCCTTTATCAGCTTCTCAAAGTCTTTGTAGATCTTTGGATTAGTTGATCCGAAGATAATGTCATCTACATATACTTGAACTAGCATTAATTCATTCCCTATTTATTTGATGAAAAGAGTTCCATCTATAGTATCCCTTCTGTATCCATGCTGAGATACATAAGGGATACTAAGATAGAGTCTCATGTTACTTTCTTGGTGCTTGACGCGACCCATAAAGAGCTTTATCAAGCCTGCAGACATAATCAAGATGATCAAGATCTGCTAACCCAGGTGGTTGTTTGACATACTCCTCTTCATCAATCACCCCATAAAGAAACACACACTTGACATCAAGTTGGTAGACCTTGAATTTCATGGATGCAACAAAAGTTAAGAATATCCTACCAGCTTCCAGTCTTGCAACAGGAGCAAAGGCATATGTGTAGTCAATTCCTTCTTCTTGTGTGTTGTCACACCCCCGCTAAAGCGGAAACACGGGGATGTAACGAGACGGGATCGTCATAACACATGGTATACGTTAGAGAAGCAATATAAGTATGATGACAAGCGTGTCATGACGTCACCCGAACACAAATGGAGACTTGTGTCGTGTTAGTCAATATTCACGACAACATAGCCATAAGCATAACACAAAGATGATCATATAA
>BJCM01063625.1:0-15579 GCA_018326385.1 Flaveria bidentis
GAAGACGTTGCCTTCAGACTTTGACATCAGCTGATGTCTTCAGCTGTTAACTTCAGCTGTTGACTTCAGCTGTTGTCTTCAGCTGTTGACTTCAGCTGTTGACTTCAGCTGATGTCTTCGGCTGAAGTTTTCAGCCGTTGTCTTCAGCTGTTGTAGACGTCTTCGGTTGTCATGATGTCTGTGGGACTTAAAGGTTTTTCTGATCTGGCTCATTGGTTCTTTTGGTCCAACAGTCTTGGATTCGGAAGATTTCACACTTAGAGTATTTCTGATGCTGGTGTGAAACTTTCGAAACATTCTACTTCAGTACTCTTGTGCATGCATGCAGGAGAGACTTTGGGTGTTTGGGTTGCATCGGCCTTAACATATAATCCTTACATAAAAAATATTAAAAACACATATCGAATTTAAAATGTCGTCCTGTCACATCACCCGAGCACTCTTGATGAGAAATGCTACCTAGTTGTAGTAATTCTATAAAAGTGTGAACACTACAATAATATCGAATCTTTTAATTAAATCATGTATATTATTAATAGTTGCATTTTGTTTTGATTTCATTTCCCTTGAATCTCGATGTTCCGCTTTTTAGACCACTGGACTCCCATGTGACTTGACCATTGTCGAAAGCTTTCGACTCAATCTTCTTCCCTTTTATCACAACCGATTTCCACAGAGATCTACAGTACGCCATCATTTAAAGTAAGAATCTCCCCTTTTCCCATTGCTTTTTTCCATTTTCGCTTCTTAATTCATCCCCATACTTAATGTTTGTGTGTTTTTTCTGATTATGCTAATAAGTTCACCAGATCTTTGCTTGTTTTTGTTTACGATCATCGTTCATTTAACTTCTGTAGTTCTGAACTCACCAGCATTTCAGTTTCTTGATCCGTGGGAACTATTCTGATAATTGTTGTTCTTATTTCTGCATTAGGGTTTCGATTTGAACAAGAATTGAGGATAAGGTAATTATCTTTTTTGGGGATTTCTGTAAATGGAGAAAGATAACAAGTCCCCTAACCCTAGTGGGAGTTTACTTCCTCCATCTGGGAGGCATTCAGTTTATTCGCCACCATCTGGACATAATTTTGGTGTAAAATCTGAGCCATTAGGGTCAACCCCATTGCCTCCAATTGGTACTGGTGAACCTGGTCGATTTGGTGGTCTTGGTAATACGTCTGATTCTGGTCGTTTTAGTCATGATGTTAGCAAAATGCCCGATAACCCACCGAGGAAATTGGGTCATCGACGCGCTCATTCTGAGATACTCACTCTGCCTGATGATATCAGCTTTGATAGTGATCTTGGTGTGGTGGGTGTCTTTGAAGGGCCTTCGTTCTCTGATGAAACTGAAGAAGATTTGTTTTCTATGTACCTTGACATGGATAAGTTCAATTCATCATCTGCGACATCTACATTAGCCGGTGAATCGTCTTCAACTGTGGTTCAAGTGTCAGCAGCTTTAACACCTGGTCCTGAGACCCTTGGCCCGAGCCCCAGCGAAAGGCCTAGAGTTAGACATCAGCATAGTCAGTCCATGGATGGGTCTACTACAATTAAGCCTGAAATGCTCACTTCAGGCTGTGAAGAAACATCTTCTGATGCTAAGAAAGCCATGTCTGCTGCCAAGCTTGCTGAGCTTGCTCTTGTTGACCCAAAGAGGGCAAAAAGGTAAACAAACAAAAGTCAAGCTCTTTCCTTTCAGTGTTAATCATTCAAGGAGACTGATTTGTATTTGCAAAATCATTTACTCTAACAACAAAAATCTGCAAGGCATGTAACATCGTTGGAAGTAGAGATGGCAAATGGGCAAGCTGGGTAACTGGTAAAAACAAGTTGGCTTGGGTTACCCTATAGGTGGATGCACCTTTTTTTTTAAATGTTTACATTCAATTTTTATTAAGAAGATGTATCACCGACTCACCGTCAGGATCCATTGCTCAAACCAAATCACACCAAAGCCCCTCTAATTTTGCGAGTCTCATATTTAGTTTTATTCACATAAAAAACTGGTACCTATAATTACATAATTGTTCCATCTCACGTTATATATACCAAGATTTCCCCTTTGACTTGTTTTATAGGATATTGGCCAATAGGCAGTCAGCTGCAAGGTCAAAGGAAAGAAAAATGAGATATATTGCAGAGCTTGAAAGGAAAGTCCAGACATTGCAAACAGAAGCAACCTCATTGTCTGCTCAGCTCACCCTTTTGCAGGTTTGTTGTGCATACATTGAGACTATCTGGATAATTTTTTTCTTGTGACGGGTTAAATGAGTTAGGCTAAAGTATTTAACAATTAAATTTCATTTTGGTCAAGTGGGTTGAAACTCAGCCAAAATGTATTTTCTGGCACACTTTTTAAATTTATTTATTGAAAAAAATTCAGATTATTGGCGTGTTATATAATTTTTGTAATCATATATTTTTTGTTTCATAAAATTCAAACATATGAATGAAAACTGTTTGTGGGTTGTTTTGACCTGTAATAAATTACCTGTTTTGACCTGTTCCCAAGTCCCAACCCTCCCCTGGGATCATCTGCTATTTAGTTGGTTGCACTATATCCAAAATGACTTATTTGAAATGATAATTTTTTTGTGTTTGACAAAATGACCTTTCTTTTTTGCACTTACTTTTTTTCAGAGGGATACGAGTTGCATGACAGCTGAAAACAGTGAATTGAGGCTGCGTTTACAGACCATGGAGCAACAAGTTCACTTGCAAGATGGTAAGGTTTATATGATACACATTGACCATAAAACACCCTTACCTTGTTGTTTTGTGGTGAGCTGACCTAGTAATGATTATTGGCTAGAGATACTAAGCTACTTTATGTGCCATGACCAAATTAAAAATTGTTCTTTAACTTAGTAATGCGCTTTGTGGCAGAAGGGCTAACAAAATCAAAACAATCTTCCTTTAAAGGGCTTCCTTTTCTTTTAGCTTTATATTAACCTTGATGCTGGACGTTGGAGGTGGCAATATGGGTAGATTGGGTAAGTGGGTAACATATCAAAACGAGCGGGTCAGAATAAAATATTTTGTGTACAAGTGGATTTTAGGCCAAGATATCTATTGCCTAAAGATGTATACTTGCTTTAAATAATTGGATGAGTTGTTTAATTATGTTCTTCTAGGTGATGTACGTATTGAGATTTCATTTATTACCTTTTAAGTAACGAGGATGCTAATTCTATTGTAGCATTTTGGGACAGAGTGGTTCTAATAGGCTAATGCTATTTAAATTGAGTTTCAAGTGAGCAAATAAATAACACAAATATAGGTTTATAAGTTCATGGTTTATTCATTGAAATTATAGGGGGCAGTTTTGACAAAATTACTTATTAATTTTCAAGAATGGAAACATACAGTCTCAAACGAGTCGAGTGAAAACATTTAGCTAAAAAAGGGACTGGTGATTTGGGTTTGTTTTCTCTTAAGTGTAGTTTAATGCATGTAATATCTTAAATCATTTATGTGAAAGATATAGGGTTTTTAAGAGGTCTCTTTGGGAGCAATCTCTTTATCCAATAAGGATAATGTAAGTCTTGCTCTCATCTCACTCCTTCCTCACACACCCTAATATGAGTGGAATTTTTACTAGGTGTGCTTGTTTATATGTTTTCATAGTTTTTTTAAATTATGTACGCTTTAGTTAGGTAGTTACTTAAGTTTTAGAAAGATGGACTGAACGTGTCATTTTTAGTTGAAGATAATTTTTTTAAGGAGGTGAATAGGTGATATGTAAAAATCATTATAAATAGTTAGATGAGTAGTAGATGAGAAACTACATAATAAGATGAGGTTCATTTAATGAAGGTTTCTTTCCTAATTCTTGTATTAGAGAAATAATTGTAGTAACATAAATTTAAGAGGGTTTTTATCGATAGACATTGTTACATTATATAGAGTTCACAATGAAACCCTAAAAACTAATTGGGCCCGTAGGCTCATTGCTTCATACTAATCACCTTGATAATAGTTGTAATATAGTCTAATACTCCCTCGCAATCAAAACGATAGAGAATCAGACTCTCAGACCGGAAACAAAAATAAAATAAAACAAAGAACAATAAAAATAGCCTCAATCTCAGTTCTTGAGTTATAGGTCCAAAATCTTTTCTTAAGAAAATCCACAAGTTGCTTTTATTTTGCCAAAATATTAATCCATATACTTTAAAGTAATGATCCCGAAGTGTTACAAATGGTGTGGTGGAGAACCTTAATCCTACAAAGAAGCAGCGACGTGACTGCGTTCAGACTGCGGCAAGGCACAGTGACAAAACTGTAGGATCCCAGAAGCGGGGATGAGGATTTCTTGACTTGAGTTTGGTCCACGTTGTCTCCATGTTATGGTTCGTCATCCCCAAAATTACCAACATGAGTTGTATCCAATGAAATAGAAGAAAGAAAGGTAAAAGAAACGAATGGACACCCGGTGACCATGCTTGTGCGGCGGTGTGTCGTATAGAAGCCGGTGATCGTGGTCAGGCGGCATTCTTCAACGTCAAGGGATCATGGTCCAACTAGAATAAAAAAACACAAATAGACACCCACCCATGTTAATATCTTTACGCAGTGGAAACACACACAATTATACGCACACACATGAAAGTAATAAGAACACGAAAATTATAGTGGTTCAGTCAAGATGACCTACATCCACTCTATGCAAGGTATTTTTATTAAGCTCAAGGGACAAGATTACAACACAATGACATGCTCTATATATAAAGATAACTAGGTAGTACCCATGTACTACACGGTTAATGAAAACAAAAACACGCCATTAAGAAGTTTGAAAAACAATTTAATCATCATAAACAATACAATATATTACTTGACACAACTAATAATAGAAATACAATTACATTAAGACAAATAAATAGTTCTAAAAAATCTCAAAATATTTCTTAATTTATCAAGAACTAACTGATTCGAATGAAACTAAACCAAATTAATTTCATTAAAAATTTGAAGGTATAACTATCTTTGCCGAACGATATGCTAATATAAGATTTTTCACAAACCATGAAATACCAATAACAATAGCACCCATCAGTAAAAATCAACTATCAAATGAACAATATTTCTTTCACATTTTTTGGAACACCAACCGTGCTTGCAACTAGAGTTCCTGCCCATACATAAAGAGAAAAAGTACAAAAATTAAAACTTAAAATTGAATCAATACACCTTCGTTTGTTGATGTTAATGATTAGCAAATCAGATTATCAGATTGTACCTGAACGTTTGATTCCAAAGGAGAAATTACAGATTCAAAATTGGAAGTGACATTGAATGGTTTGAATGTTTGTTAACAGGATTGTTGTATCTGGTTGTTGTCATTGATCTTTTTGCGCGTCATTGTAGGATGTTTGTTAGAAAGGGCAAGAAACAGTAAATATAATATAAAAATCAAAACAAAAACCGCTTGATTTAATGATTTCTCCTATTAAAATTAAACGGCTTGTGAAAGTGCTATGTCATCTACAAAAACACAAGTGATGCCAACATGTTCACCTGAATGCAGATCCATATGGCTCATCTAAATTAACCTTAAAATTGTAGGCTCTATCTAAATTAACCTTAAAATTGTAGCTTTCTCAGTAGGTAGAAAACTAATTTACATTTACAACTTATTCAAATTAGTTGAAAGATGATTTTATCACTGATGTAACTCTTCAAAGACTGACTCCTAAGGTTTCTGCAAACATAACTACAAACGATGGTTACTTAGTTATCAACTTTCCCACTAAATAAAACATAAATACTTACATCCAAATGAACAGGATAATTCATTTTTATTGGGATGGCATGTAACACCTTCCAAAGCATCCCACTTAGTAGGAGCACACACATTGACATTTCAACCCATTCTTTTTTTTAATAGCTAAAACATATTTATATTGGAAAGGGGCTAGCAAGATACTAAAATTCTTAAAAGATACACCAATATATCAAAAGAACAAAACAACATAATACACATCGACATTCAAACCCATTCTTTTAAAGATAGAAAACGATTCCTAAACCGTAAACAATAATTCTTTTCCTCGAAACTCAAAATCACAACGTGCCAACATTAAGCAATGAAATCCTAATATAAGTTCGAACACCTACACCTACAAGCATTTATTACTACGAAGTTAAAACATCAAACTAATACATTCATGAAAGTCCAATCTTTATATTTAGAACAAATATGAAGAGCCTACAAAAACTAATCATAATAAGAACTTGAAATGTAGAATAACATTATATATAAAGATACCTTAATCATATTGATTGCTAAATCACACAGGTAGCAAGGATACTAGATACTTCGCGGTTTACAAACAACTTTATCGCCAACCATACACCTCCGATTGGCTTTGGTTTTTGCTCTCCCATTTTTTATGATATTTGAATAATTGTGGGAAGCAAAAATTTAGGAGAAGATCAGACCATTGCATAGAGGGAGCACTTCAAATTGAGTATTATTAATTTACTTAAATCATAACCAAAAATAAAAAATGTAAATGTGGAATGATTGAAAACTGATGTTGAGATATTTGGCTCTAGAAATGGGCGGGAAAATGAAGAAACAAAAGCATCAAAAAAGGACATGTGGCATCAGGTATCCTTGCTTTATTAGAGGTAATAGATAATAGATTTAGGTTTAAAGAATCTTTAATGGGCCAGGCCCATAACTCCATCCAAAAGCCCAAAGGCCTCACACCTTAACAACCTGACATCTATGGTCGTGTGGCGGTGTCAAACCGAAGGCCAGTGACCGTGGTCAGCCCACAATCTTTGTTGGTAGTGAATCATGATCCAACAAGATCAAAAGATTGAAAAAAAACTTGGAAGGTGAGATAGAAAATCTGGAACGAGAGAAAACCAAACATTTGCGAACAGAACCGAGGCAGAATAAAAAACGCTCCGGTAGAAGGTGGCGTGTGAGAACAAATGTGGCAATTGACATCATGTGAAGGCACGATTCTGCAGTGGCTTTACGCCGTTGGCTAAACAAACAATGGTGGTTTCGATGGTGGTAGTGGTGAGGTGTAACATTGTGGCAAAAAAAAATTAGGATAAGCGGCTTGAATTTAGAACCGAGATTTATATTTGTTTATAACAAAAAATTTAAAGAGGGAATAATAGAACTACAATATAAACAAAGAGAATGGATAGGGCGGCGATGGCACACCTCCTTATTTAAGATTTGAATGCGATGGCGACGGCTAGGGTTTGTATTTTTGTGGTGGTGCATTGGAGGTGGTAGGAGCCTAAGGTGCTTCTGATACCATGTAAGAGGGTAATAGACTGATTGAATGTTATTGAGAAGTTTGGTTATATTATATAGATTTCACTATGAAACCTTAAAAACTAAACCCAGATCCTTTTGTACTAATCACCCTAATAATAATAATAATATAGTCTAATAATAAATTCATATAAAAAGTTCCAATTTGCTTACATAACCCAAAACTAATTATTTTTTAATATTGAATACATAACGTGAAACTAATTCTACTCTTATATCTACACATTTTGTCCACCATGAGATTTGAACCCTCAACCACATGAGGAGGGACGCTTTTTTTGTAACTCATCTTGCCAAGATGAGAGGCGACCTATCAATGATTGTATATATTGAATGATTAAATTATGCTTCTGCATGCTAGCAGTAGAAATCACTCAATCCACAACTTTACTTTTAACACTTCGTTAAAACTAGTTGCTGGTTCACCATCTTTAGTAGGGGCTAAGTTTTGATTAGTAAAGCGTTAGCTAAATTTCATTGATCAAGAAATTATAACTATGTGGTTATGATGCAACGAATTAGTGCTTTTGTATGTGGGAAATCATATTTAAAATGTCCATTATATTTTAAAGATCTTACTCACCTAAGAAATATATGGGATGGTCATTTACTTTATAAATTTAGTGATAAAAACATCTAAATTGGTCCCCAAACTATCAAATTACCTATATGCCAATTTTAGTCTTAAGTACTTTAAAAGGTTTACCTTTAAGTGAGCTGTAGTGTAAGGATAAATGTGAACATGTAATGAAAGCGATCAAAGGAACAATAGTGAAAGGTGGTGGTCTTCTATGGATTTGAACTTGAGTAGTGAAAATGTAAATTTAGTTGAAGCTTCGAAGGATGGTGACTATATGATTCATTAAGGTTAAAAATGAATTCTTAAGCAAGTTTTAGGGGTTTTGCATAACTACTAACAAAAGTGAAGAAAATTCAGGATAAATGTGAACATGTAATGAAAGCGATCAAAGGAACAATAGTGAAAGGTGGTGTTCTATGGATTTGAACTTGAGTAGTGAAAATGTAAATTTAGTTGAAGCTTCGAAGGATGGTGACTATATGATTCATTAAGGTTAAAAATGAATTCTTAAGCAAGTTTTAGGGGTTTTGCATAACTACTAACAAAAGTGAAGAAAATTCAGGATAAATGTGAACATGTAATGAAAGCGATCAAAGGAACAATAGTGAAAGGTGGTGTTCTATGGATTTGAACTTGAGTAGTGAAAATGTAAATTTAGTTGAAGCTTCGAAGGATGGTGACTATATGATTCATTAAGGTTAAAAATGAATTCTTAAGCAAGTTTTAGGGGTTTTGCATAACTACTAACAAAAGTGAAGAAAATTCAATGGGAAATTAGAGGAAATTGGTCAACTTAACTACTTAAGTTCTTATAGGTGGATGGTTCAATTTGGATATAGTTAAAGGTGGGTTTTCAAGTAAAAAAATGTTTTTTGCAATTTATATTTTCCTAGTGAAGGATAATGGATTCAAAGGTCACCTAATATATTATCTGGTTCTTGTGAAGTTAATTCATAAAAAGAAGATCTAGATTTACCCAATGTTGCAAAAAACGGGATTAATAGCCGATTAATCAGAAATCGGCTAATCAGCCAATTAATCGCTAGGCGATCAACGGTGGTCAAAATCAAACCCTAGGCGGTCTTAATTGTCCAAAAATCAGTGATTCCGGCGAAATTCCGATAGGGCTCCGGCGAGTTCAGTGTTGTAAAAATCGGGCTAGGCAGCCGATTAATCGGAGATAAATTGGTAGTCGGCCTTTAGCCTTGTCGATTATAGCTAATCGGAGCCATTAGTCGCTAAGCGGAGTAAATCGGTGTAATGTGTGGTATCGGTCAAAGTTGGTCAACAAAATTTTTTGCTTTAGATCTGATACAAAAACCATTTAACCTAACCTGTGTCACTGTGTGTGCTCCTCCGGTGAACCTCCCTGCTCCGGTTATTAACATTGCTCCTCCGGCGAACCCCCTGCTCCGACGAAACCCCCCCTGCTCCAGCGACCCCCTTGGCCCCTTGTGCAGCCAGTAAGTGAACCCCCTTGGCCCCTTGCGCAACCAGTAAGCGAACCCCCTTGGCCCCTTGCGTAGCCAGTAAGCGAACCCCCTTGGCCCCTGCTCCGGTGAACCCCCTTGCTCCCGCTGTGTGGCTTCTTCACTTCCAACCTCATCGATAAGGTACATAAGGGCATTTATAATATTTATAATATTATATATGTTTACCTCTATTGTAATTTGTATTATTGTATATATGTATATTATATTATTCTCTAGTTGTCTACCTTTTTCTAATTGACTAATTGACTATATACATATAGATATATTATGATTATTGTCAATTATATATTATCTCTATTTCAAATTTAATAGTTTACTAATGTAGTAATGTTACTATAGCATTTAGATAATTGACTATATATTGTCTATTTTTCTAATATTTGATCTTTAAACTTTAAAACACTTGAATGTTATTTTTTTGTTTAGTTATTTATGTTTGAAGTATATTAATCTTAACTATATATATAATTTATAAAAAAATACATATAAAGTTTTCAAACCGATTAATCTCTAGTTCCCACCTCGCCGCCCGACTAGCGCCTAGCGATTTTTACAACACTGGGCGAGTTCCCGGTGAACTTAAAAAAATCCGACCAAAAATTGGAAATTCCGTCTTAAACTTGGAAATTCCGGGCAATTATGTGCGTTTATATTTAAAACTGAACTCTTTTATTAAATTTACATATGAAAATGTGTGTATTTATATATTATAATGAAAGTTATATGTAAAAATTCCAATCCAACTACTCCAGATTAATCGCTAGTCAGTACACCACCACCCGACTAGCATCTAGCGATTTTTACAACACTGTATGTACCCAAACAACTATTATTAAAAGGAAAATAAAGAACTAAATGTCAAAAAGATCCTTTTTAGTGTAGTTTCAAATTACTACACTCTAGGCTCAACCCATTCTAGGAGCAACATCTTTATCCTGTGAGATGGGGTAAGGTTAGTCTTCATCTTTATCCTCTGAGTGGGATTTGTCTTGGGTTTGTTTGTTTGTTTACTAGGTACTCCTAAAAAGTTTTCCCACCTGGCTCCAATCCATTTAAGTCTACTATTTTAGTATGCTCCAAAGTAATTGTCCACTTTCACCAAAAGAATATTGTTTCTACTAGTTTTCCTGTTTAAGTTTAATTCCTAATTAATTATTGTTAAATATTAGGATTATAAAATCGTTATTATCACAATGTTAATATTTAAATAAAATAGGAGGTTGTATGGTTTACAAATATACTTTCCAACCATTCAACATATATGAACCCATTCTACCTTTAGTTAACTTTTCTGGTTAGACCCATTACAACATTCACAGCCTGTACCCCATATTTATATGAGTGGCTACCCTATATTATAGGGGATGATTGTAAGTGGTTGTGAGTGAAGGATATGGGAATTTATGGGGGTTGTACCTTGTTTCCCCATATTTGGGGAAATATGGGAAAATATGGGGAAACATGGGGAAACATGATACAACCCCATAAATTTTTTAATACTTTTTAAGTGGTTGTGAGTGGATAAGAAAGAAAAATAATAATAAAAGTGTGAACATATATTATTTAATTAGAAAGGAGGGAAAAAGTAGTGGTTTTTAGTATAATTATATGGATGGGGGATGGATTCTGAATGCTCTAATTAGAGATAAAACATGGCCCAAGTGAACCCTTTTATAAGTAAATGGATCAAAATTGCCACCTCTAAGTCCTATTTTATGCTGAAGATGATAGTAAGTCATGCATTCCATTTCTGTTACGTATCGAAACATGCTTATTCATCTTTCATCAGTTATTAAAAATTATTTTTTTCTGTATAAATCATGCTTAATTGTTTAATCCCAATTCCCATTGGTGCATGTAGCTTTAAATGATGCACTAAAAGAGGAAATCCAGCATCTGAAAGCTGTTACCGGGCAGAACCTTGCAAATAGTGGACCAATGATGAATTTCCCTCCATCATATGGCTCAAACCAACAGTTTTACTCCCAAAATCAAGCCATGAACACTATGTTAACTGCACAACAATTTCAGCAACTGCAGATTCAATCCCATAAGCAACAGCAACACCAACTTCACCAACTGCAGCAGCAACAACTGCACCAACAGCAGCAGCAGCAACAAGAACGACATTTGGCACAAAGTGGTGATCTAAAAACTAGAAGCTCAATGAGCCTAAAAGAACATGGTTCAGATGTTAACAATCATGGGTCCAAGGATTGAGTAGATACATTTTGTTGGTTGGTTGGTTACTATGTAAAATTTTGGTCAAAATGCATCTTTTAAGGCCCCATTTTAGGTTGTTTTAACTACATTAATTTGAAGCTTTAACATAGGCATGTGTTCAGTATTATCTTTTTCTTTTTTTAGTATTTGCATGTAGTTGAAGTAATAACAATATTATGTAGCATTCATGGTGACTCAACTATTTGCATGACTGCATGAGTCTTGTAACAAAGTTTTAGTAGTCAAATGTAGATCCCTAAATGTTGTCAATCTTCTCATTCTTTTACATGGCAAGAGTTCATTAGAGATGTTTGCAGTTTTGCACCTACAATGTGAAATGATTTATAGGTGAGAATTGATCTAGAGGGGCTTATATTGCCAGCTTCACATCTTTGACTTTTGATTGCTTGGGTGGCTAGAGATTGTGGATGATGGTAGTGTGGTACGGGAATGGTAAAATTAGTGTGATTTTAATTGATTTAATATAATCGAGGATCATGATGTCGTTCAAAATGGAATGGTGGTCTCACACCAAAGCAACATTAAGTTGTACCATGAGTACTATTCTAAGATAACATCCACACGTACTATGATGTCAAAATTGGAGTATACGTTCAGAGGTGAGTCTTGACTCATAAACTAATAGGTTTGGATGCTTCGGCACATTAAGATCATTCCTAGACAATTGGACATTGGCATCATCCTAGACGTATGACAAACAAACACAACAATGGTTATGGTTATCATTCCTAGACATGACAGTGTAGAAAGTTTACAACAGTAGAATAAAATGCTACACAAATATTGTCGTATACAAATAGACGCAACATGGTTATGATTATATCTCATACTTGCTATAGTTACCCGACTCGATAGTCATGGACACTCATCGCCCAGAAGATCCACCCATAGCCTCGTTTATTTTCGTCAAAAGGTTTATTCCCCAAATATATTTAAACGTATAAAACCTCTTAAATGACTCATAAAAATATACATTTTCATTGTAATAATTAGTTTTTACGATCGTCGTTCCACATCAATAAGTGGCAAAGAATAGTCCAGATGTCAACCCACCTGTAACTTGACCTGTCTCTTATAAAACCTCTCGTCTAGGAGTCACCTGGTGGAAATCTAAATGATAGCAAAACTCAAGCTAAAAATGAAGTTAATTATCATTTAAAATTTTCAGGGGCATCTAAAAGCACCCAAAAACATTGTATACACCCTTGAATTCTCTATACCATTCACAACTTTACAGAACTAACTTGAAAAAGAAAATTGTAAGAAAAATGTGTACCTATGGGCAAAGTTGCAAATAAAAAGCAACAACAAAAATGATTTAGTTTCTTAATATTTTTAATATTTTTTCTTAAAATAGAAAAACTTATCTATGAGATTGCATCTCTTTGGACTCCATTTCCTTCACATTGTTTACAATGTCTATAATTTTCTTTGACAGAGACTGATTGTGTTCTTCAATGTGCTCAAATATCATTTTCAGGCGTCTTTTGTATGTTGCACTTCTTCTTTTCTCAATTGCCAGTTGTTGTGAAAGTTCCCGAATTTTATCATGTTCATTCTGCAATAAACAAGTGTAAACACATGAGTAACATGCAATTATAACTTATTCGGTCATAATCTAATTTAAAAACTCTTTATTCCCGACTGTTTTGGGTTATCATTGACATTACAAAACCTCCACGCTCTAAATATCATGCCAAGAAATAAACATGTCGATGCCAACCTACTAAGTTTCTGAAAACATTTTAGGGTTTGAAAATAAGAAAACAAAGAATATAAGAGAGAAGAATCATCTCATCATATTTAATCACTATCAACTCTTATGAACACAAAAGTACAGCATATATGCATAAAGATATGAGGGTCATCAATTTCTAACATAACATGAAAACACGACACAAACCTAATATGTAATTCGTAGGTGTGGATTTAGCCTGAACGGGTTTGGGTTGAAGCTGAGACCCATTTAACTAAGCAGATTGGGTTCAGGTCAACCTGGAGAGTTCAAAGATTCATGGGTTGACCCATATAACTCTTATTTTAAAACTGTCTTAAAAATGTGTTTTATGTCATGACTTCAATTTGTTGTGCCAAAATTAATAAGAGAGAAACAAGTTTTTCTAGTTTAAACATAATTATGTTATACACATTTGTATTTTTGGTTGTAAAGTTGTAATTGCATCGTGTTAATATGAAATAACATAAATATTTTTGGGGTTAAACTGGTTATCTTCCTGTAAACCAACGAATCGGGTTCAACCATCAAACCAAACAAGATCTGTTTAGCATCCCTAGACAATAGCTAAGGTACCTAACCAATTATAGCTAGCATCAACTAATATAACTACCATATGTCAACATACAACTGGATCCAGGTTGCTGCACAATATACTAGAGATACTGTTGATATGCATGTAATCTGCTGCTGATATGCCAGTAATATACAGTTTCAAAAGGAGTACCATCTTTGTTTTATACAAAATAATTACCACATGTCAGATAGATAGTATGAACCTTATGTTGTGATGATCATCATGATCTTTGATATAATTATCTTGAGTATTCCGCTTCAACGTATAGGTAAAAATATTTATGATGCTGATGACAAGTGATTAAAGGTTAACCAACACTTGACACCCATGCAAGTCTTCGCCTTAGGCACTAAATATTCTTCAATTAATATGCTAAACATCAAGACAGAAGAAAAAACCTGTGCCTATGCCCTCCATATTGTATGATGCTGATGTTAATTTCAACCAGATGTTTTTTTTATTATGATCTTTGAATGTCAATGTCTTAATGTTTCTAAGAATTAGCTTATTATTTGTTTCCTTAAATCATCAGAACTTCAAACAAATATATCTCAGACTCTCACTATTATCTCTTCCATTTCTGTTTCATTCGGATCAAGTTTGTAGATGGAGTTAGGAAATCAATGTAACTGTTAAATCAGGGTTTAATTATTTAATACATGGGCCCATCTAAGCTTATTTTGATTTACAAAGATTTGATTTGCGTTTCGGTTATTTGATCAATATTATATTTAGAAAGTTAAGCACAATTTATATCTACACGCCAACTTGAGGAATGTTATATGATTTATATCTAAGTGTTTCTATTTTCATTATTATGCATAAACAGGCTTTAAATGCAATATCAACTAGCAACCGAATCTCTAGTTATTAAAACTGATGTAAAGTGTAAACTAGAATATGGAAGCATGATCATACACATGATTGGCCATAGAACTTATATATCTATTTGTGTAATGTTCATTGTTTAGCAGAAAGATGAAACCAAGCAGATTGAGTAAGAATTCAACAAACCGGACATTGGTCATAGATCAAGTCCCTACGCCCTTTGCCAGGTGTCAATGGGTGAGTATGCTCCTTGACAAATTTGGTAATTTCCCATTTTCCAGAGCTTACTTTCCTAACCAAAATCATTGCTCTACAACCAACCCTTGTTTCCGCCCTCTGTCTAACGACTTTTTCACACTTATCGGGCATCCTAAATCCCTCTTTGTTGCACACGAGAGCTCTCCCAATTGCAGTTCCATCACGCCTTGATCTAGAAAGCTTGCTAACATGGATCACAAACCCAATACGTGTAGCATACGCATTGTAAAATGCATGTGCTGCTGCTTCTGTTTCAAACTCCTGCCCTAAATACGGTTCTTCCCCTATAAGTGAGATATCAACTGAATGGGGGCAGATCTAACTGATCTATACCTCTTTCTGAATCATCATCTTGATCGATTTTGATATCATGGTCTTCCTGAAATATCCCTCCAATAGAACATCCAACCATACCATCGTCATCATCATCGTCATCGTCATCGTCATCGTCATCGTCATCGTCATCGTCATCGTCATCGTCATCGTCATCGTCATCGTCATCGTCATCGTCATCGTCATCGTCATCGTCATCGTCATCGTCATCGTCATCGT